>JXWZ01006221.1:0-14152 GCA_000956215.1 Anopheles farauti No. 4 | reverse complement strand
TTTGAGGTGGTGAAATCGGAAGAAATCGTCACGCCGCGTCCAGCAGCTTGTGCCCCGCAAGGGCACAAATGCTCTAATTTCAACCAGCGGCCCCCAGAAGATGATCTATATGGTCAGCGAATGTGAGAAACTGTCGCGCGAGCAAATGATGATGAGTTTGGCGTGTTGGTGGTGCAGGTGGAGCGCGAGGACGGATTTGCTCCAAATGGAGGATTGCATTGGTGTTTCCGGTACTGAACGATCACAACGGTTAAAAGTTCCATTCCACTTGCATTTCTAAATTCAAAGCTTAAGATTGAAGTCACGCAGTTGGAGTTGATGGAAAAATAATTTCACTCAAGATTAATACACAAAATTCGTCCAAAATTACATATATTTAAAAAGAAAGCTGAGAAATGTAGCTTTTTAAAAAATCAGCCTCTCTTATTGTGTAAGAAAAAACAACTATAACATGTTTTCCAATGTGAATTTAAAGCGTTGGATCAGTTCGGCCGTTTTTTTTTATTAAATTGCATGCATACATTCAGCTCAAAAGAGGCCCAGTCCATGCTAGATGAACTAGATATGAATTTCCCCATAAAAAAGTATACATTTCCTTCGTCCTAAACCACATTTTTTCTCTCATCTTCACGGTTTCCATTTCAACTCGGCCTTTTTTTTTGTTATCAATCAGCTCGAGTGCGTACGGGATCGCGATTTTGCTTTCTTTGCCTCCCCCTCCGCACTATTTACATTTTTCCCATCACCTTTGCGCGGCAGATTTGCAATTCCAGCGCTTCGCCACGATCGATTTGGTGCCGCCAAGGGATGTTACGGGGCGATCCGATCGAAACCCCCTGCGTACCGTGCGAGGGGAAACGTTACCGAACGTGATTGAATTTCTCGAGCGCATCCGTCCAAACGCGACTGATGTGCACCGAAACATTTTACGCGATGCGAAAAGGAACGAACAAAAAAAATCGAGTCTCTTCGCACACACATACCTTCGCGAGATGCATCTCGGCGACTCGGCGGCAGCAGATGCGCTGAGTGCAGATAAAACGGATCGCCTTATAAGGTGTCGTTGATTGTGATACGCTTTTTGCTCGCCCCTGTACCTCTGGCCTTCGTAACGCATGCTGGCCAGACGCTCGAGTGCACTAGTTTATTTATTTTCTTTGGCGAGCAACGGCTAGTGTGCGACGCTCGTCATCAGCGTCGTCATTATTATTTCTAATTCAGCCGCGGATGCCTTCGTTTATGTCTGTGTTTGTCTGCGGATGGACGATGCAGTTTGGTTCGTTAGTTAGTGAGATGACGCTGCCCGGATCTGGTACGATCGAGCAGCGCGTTTTTGCTCCCTCACTCGGCTATCCTTGCGTTTGATTGTCAGCGATTTGTGCATCCATTCGCGTTGCGTCCAGGTAAAACTATTTTAACGCAAACAAATTATTTTTCTTTCCGGCATGTTCGTTACGGTGAGAGGGGTGATCGAGTTCCGGCTAACTTGTTGTAGGTAAACTTTGTTGTGACTCAAAATGTTACGAGTGAGATAGGAAACGGATAAACTCCCTTGTACTTGTTAGAAAATTTAAATAAATTTTGGAGAAACATTTTTAGTATATTTTATTATTGTGCTACTATTATAATTTAAAAACCCACTCCAAGTTCACTTTAGATGCATCGCGCAAAACTATTCACCCTCAACAGTGCACGATCTAACGAGCCCATCTATTTGACAGCACTTTCCATCGGTTCGGTACCCTTTCCTCCGCCCTTTTTTTTTCATCCCAAAGAAGCCTTCACTCGCGGGAGTCATGACGGTTTACTTCAATTCCCCCATTGCCGTCCACATTTACGAGGCGTCCGTTCCGGCAGGGTGATGGAATATAAATAAAACACGGCTGGCAAGATGACGTGCTGCAGCGAGCGTCGTAAAAGAGATCGAAAGTGAAATTAACGTTCCATATAAATTATTGATATGGTGACAGGGCAGATAAACACGCCATTTTCCGCGGAAATGGAAGGATTTGTCGATAAAGCGGTAAAGGATGCATAAAGTGGATGTACGTTGTGAAGCTGCACTGACGGTTGATGATGCAGAGCATGGAAAAGAAGAGTGATTTAAGGTGTTTGCTGCTAAACAGATTGGTCTTTTCATTGCAAGACATTCCGGAGGAAATAAAATGAAAGAGAGGTTAGTGTAGAAAATTCAAAATAAACAATTTATGCGCTTGAGGGAATAAAAACGTTTTTAATCGAAGCGTTATTTCA
This sequence comes from Anopheles farauti No. 4, assembly GCA_000956215.1. Lineage (NCBI taxonomy): Eukaryota > Metazoa > Arthropoda > Insecta > Diptera > Culicidae > Anopheles > Anopheles farauti No. 4. The sequence continues at coordinate 11,899 of JXWZ01006221.1, read as the reverse complement.
TGTGTGGAAAAATAAATATTTTTCAATAAAACTGTTAACATTATTAACACACATTAAAAATGAAATCGCTTCGGATCCATTTAAATTTTTTAACATTAATTTACAATTCGCCTTGAATATAAGAAAGAAATGTCCTTAAATAAATTATTTTTTAAACATTAACTCTCATCTCCATCGTTTCCATTTCAGTCCTCCTCCAGTCTCTGCTGCATCATCATAATCGTCGCTTGAAATGCTTCCGGAAAGTGGAGCAAAACACTATCTGCCTCATCTCGTCCGATCCGAGCGTCCCAAGCGCTGATTGCATCTCACACCGGATGGAATCTTGGATCGACTCGAATCGCCACGATCGACGAGCTGCAATTGCAATTCCTCCTCATGGCCCACACGACGCAGGAAGAGCCGCCGATATCGATCGCTGTCGTTTTCAGCAAACCTGGTGGGCTTTTCCCTGCTTGCATTATCTCGCTTAGTCCTGGATGGATGGATGGAAGCGCGATTAGTGGAGCGAAGAGGATGCGAGGAGCCAGAGGGCAGGGTTGGAAGTACACGTAACATCGCCAACTAGTAGCCATTATCTGGTCCAAGCGGGCTCCACCGTGTACCAGAGCTCGAAGGCAAGCGGGCGTCTTTCTTTATGTTTTGTTTATTTTTTTTCTGCGCGCGTACGTCCACCGCGAAGAAGATGAAACCGTGGGATGGAAAACCTGTGCCGGCCGGTCGGGGCTGGACAGGCGCGTGGTATGCTGCAGTAATTAGATCAGTAGTTGCATCTCCCCTCGGACACGTTTCGAAGGAAGCCAGCAAAACTCACTTTCGGACGCAAGCTAATTATTAGTGAGAGGAAAATGGCCACCTGGACCGTGTGTGGTTGGTTCCTGTTTTTACGCGTTCGCTTGTCGCTTTTCCCTGCACCGGAGTCGCATCGTTTGCTCCGGTTTTGTTCGAAGCCGCATCTGACCGGACCGTTTACATGCGAAGCGGTGTTTTCGTTTTCGTTTGTAACGTGTCCGGCTCGCTAGTCGTCCCGCAGTAGGAGGAAAATTCCAAACAATCTTTCCCCGGCTGAGTATATGTTTGTGCGTTGTATTGTGGTGTTTTTTCCCTCTTTCCCTCCTCCGTAAAACACTTACCAGCGATGACGTTTGCAGGAAAGTGCATTGAACAATTTTTTAACGAAAAAAAGTTGTATAAATATCGAATGCAATCGCTACACGACACGATATTGTGTCGACTGTGTGGTCCGGCATTCCAACACTTCCCGTCCCGGTTGAGGCACCGAAGTGAAGAAGGGGAAGTGATGAGACAATCCTTCTGGCTGCGGTAGTACATCAGTTTGCACTTGTTGTAGCGTGCGGATGATGCAGTGTCCAATTTCATCGATATTGTCGATGGAAATTGAAGAAAGTGTTCATCGGGGGAATGGTTTTTATGAACATGCGATATTATTCCACACGCTGTTAATGGATGATCTAAAGCTTTGCAATAGTTGTGTAGTGTTAAATTGGTAAATGTTTAAATTATTTATTGTTAATTTATGCGTAGGAGTTTTATATATTTTATATATTTTATATTTTTTTAAAAAATATATTTGTTTTTAAAATTTTTATATAACGAAATTATATGTTTTGATGTAAAATTGGTTGAATTAGTTGACTTTTTGCATCAGAGAGGCTATTGTTTAAAATTTAATTTATGTATTGATTAGTCAATCAATATCTTTTAACCAGCAGGATACCGTCCTAATCTGATACCGTCTTAACCAAAGTCAACAAAGCATAGATAATTGGTGGAAATGTTTTACTTCCGGCCATTCTTCTTCGACAATATCGTAACAACTTTGACATTATAGCTAATTCTCCAAACAAAACGATCACGCATCACCGTATCGTTTAGAACATAAATTTCTCTTCCCGCGCATGTTTACAGCTAATAAAACCAGCATGCCACTTCCTACAGCCGAACGACCATCCGCGCCTAATTGTTGGCGTTTCATAAAAGCACCGCATGGATGGTCACCGGCCAGCACAATCAAGCCCGTTACTAAACACTTAACACCTCTGACAAATTTTACACCACGCGTCGTATCATCAATATCATTAACTTCCACCCAGAGAGTGCACGGACACACATCGGGAGTTTTGTTTTCTTCTTTATCCCACCATCTAACTATCATCAAATCAAGCCAAAACCCACCCAAAGCGCCCGATGCCCGATCGACCGATTGCCGTGCAAAACGCGCCATGCTTTAGCTGTTCGGTCCCGGCCAGTTTAATCGCTCGTTCCAATAACATCAAAAATCTATTTTCTCTCGTAGGCGACATCGTCACCGGGCGATCGCAACGTTGTAGTGGCCGTCGTCGTCGTCGTCGTCGTCTGGTCGATTTGAAGCAGATCATTTTACATCCTCCACGCGGAAGGATCGCACGAGCGGGGCGAAAAAAGAAACGAAACATTATTTGAATCGACCCGAGGTCCATCGTCCGCTCGCGAACGCTTTCCACCTAGAAGAGGCCACCTCTAGCGGTACCGGGCAGAGACCGGGCGTACATGCTCGGTTGGGGGAGTGAAACACGCTGAAACGACGCACGACACGACCCGTGAAAGTGGTTCATTTATCTGTAATTTAATTCCTGCCTTCAACGATCGCACGGGACGACCAAGTACGCCTCGTGCCACAGGCCGGCGTGAAGAGGAAGCTGAGGGTCGATGAATTACGAAATATTTTACAAAATCGAAATTAATAAATATTCACCACATGCCCCGGTTCGGTGTTTGGCGAGAAATCTGATCATCTCCGCGCCAACACGATCACGTGAGATTTTTCGATTTATAATTGTAATTAAATTAGAAATGCATTGCAAGGGATGTATGGGGCGAATGGGTCGTGAGGAAGACGAAAGCTCGGGAAGCAGGGATGCATACCAGAGACGATCGTTAGATGATTCAGGAAAAAAACCGCATTAAATAAAACATACTCACCGTTTGGGCCGCGAAGGACAGAAATGCGAGTTTACTGGTTTCTCTTTTCTTCTTTGCGCATAGAAGCGAAATGAGACGATTAAAATGGTTAAATGGTTGGCTGTGGGTGAGCAGTTGCGCGCGCGTGCGTCATTGCGTCCCCTAGTTACTGGTAGGAATTTTCAAAACATGAGCGGAAAACTCGAGCAAACAAACCAGGGATCGAAAGGCTTTAGATAAAACTATTTTTTTTTGCAATTTTGTTTTGGTCAGAAGAAATTAAATGTAGCCTAAAATATGCTTTGAATGTGAACTATTATTTAAAAAAATTTGCTTGAGAAAACATTCTTCAAAATATATAAACCTTTATGTAGAAATTAAAGAAAAAAAACTATTGCTCACCCCTGCATAAGAACCGCCCGCCACAGAAGAAGAAAGGAGTTAAACCGTTCGAACACTAATTAAAATTGAATGCATTCAAACGTTTCGCGATCTGCAATCTCGCATTTCTTCCATTCCTTCTAAGTCCTTTTTAAGAGCAGCGATTTGATTTGTGCTCCGATTTACTTTAAAGGAAAAGACGGCTGCTGCTCATCCACGTGCCGCGTCGTGTAGCACTCGCATTGTGACAATTCCGATGCGACCACGGCGATAGAGGCGAGCAATAAATAACCCCACGCCAGCGTCGGTGGTGAATTTGAATGCGAAAAATGTGGTAGCCGCATTGCTGCTGCCTCAACCTCACCGCGAAACCCGTTTGCGATCGATCGGATGCGCATGGAAATATGCACACAACCGCACGGACACACATACCAATCGCATCGATCGTCACGGTGATCGTGCCGGGCTGGTGTGTATAATCGGGGCATGTATTTAAAAGCGCACCCGATGGTACATTTTCCACGCTTGCCGCGGAGAAAATCGCCGTTTGATCTACGATTATGTGACGGCGATCGTAAAGAAAACGGGCTTGTTTGACCCGATAGCGGCGTGTTGATAAGGCCAATAAATTTCACCTCCACTAGCGAGGCGAGAGCCGAAAAAATCGTCCGCAGATCCGGGACGCCGTGCCGAGTTAATTCGTGAGCAAATGCACCTTCTGGGCTCCTCAATTAGCGTGTGTGTTATCGTAATTGAAAGCTCACTGACTAATAACGCACAAATAACAAGCTTTTAGCTTTTGTGTGGGATTAATTTCTTCCCCCGATTGGCGGGACGACAAGTGCCGAACTGCGTTTGCTCCACCAAAATCTGGTCGAGAATTTGGCCGCCAAACTTTCGGCTTTACTTTTCATCGGTAATCATCGTGAGTGTCTTTCGGGCACTTTCGTTATCACTTTCGTACTCGACATTCCCATTAACCCGGTCTGCTTAACCCGGCGTGTGTTTTAGGATTGTCAGCCGCGGCGGATCGAGGTTTAAACCGATGATGGAAGCCAACTTGCTTCTGCACTAATTAACGCACGATCAGCGTGGCGGGCGGCACCAATAATCGCCCCAATATTGGTTTATTCCCACGGAGGAAATCAATAAACTCATAAAATCTGGATTAAACTCAAGGCTGCCCATTTTTGGGCCGGGCGGCAGAGGGACCAAACCAGTGGGATTTTGGGAATTATGGGGGCAAAATATTATGCTAAAATTGTTCTGCTAATAAGAAGCTCGTTACAGTTTATCAATTATTAATAGCAGCGATTGATATTGTTTCATTCGATGTTGTTTTAAATGCGATTTTAACGGTTACAACGAGAAGAAAAAAAAACAATCTCAATATATTTCTTCTGGGTCATATCGAATGGGAAACCGATTTGATGAAGCAGAACCACGAGAAATATTTTAATGTCAATATTTTTTTGGTTTATTTTTAGTAGCACGACCCCGTTATCGTTGGGCTACCCGCGACCGAATGTTTAAAAATTAATCCTTTATCGAAGCAATTTATACCTCTGCAGCGTACGAGACTTCGGCGAGCGGGTACAAACCGAGGGCAGCAATGGCTTTTTTATTTCCTTTTTATTGCTCTCACGCAATTCGCTTCACGGTCCGGTATGGTGAATTTTCTCACGTTCCTCGCAAAAAATTATCCGCGATACAGATCATACATCGAATTCCGGAGGGGGGGGAAAAACGAGCTCCAAAAATGAACCGAAACCGACACATCGACGGGTGAGTGATTGCGGCGCACTGATAACGCCGCGCGTTGGAACCTAATTAAAAAATTATCCCGATACAAGATGCGCTCCTGCATTCGCGGAACCGGGACAGGGCTCATGAGCAGCGACTTATCATGTACGCTTTAAAAAATAAAATCAATAAATATCAAACTCTCCAATTGCGAGACTGGCCCGAAAAAAAAGCAACGAAACAAACACGGAAAGCACCACATCGTTACAGAGACGGCAGTGTCGGAGCGATATCGGAAAATGATAAGTTTATCGGGCAATTTTTATCGCACCGAAATTTCTCTCTCCCCCGGGTGGAATGTTCCGTTGCGAATAAGGCGTTCGTCGCTTATGCAAGCGCACAAGTCGTGTGTTTGTTTTTTTTTCTCTCTCTCCAGATAGTTGTCAAATTTGGACCGTTTCGTTTTGGTGGTTTCGCGAAAGCGCACTATCTTTGGCACGAATCGAAGATGGCTGCAAAGCGGGCCATCGACCGAGCAGATACCATCATTTACAGAGATAGCGCATTGGATAGTCGCCTCGATAAGGCAATGCGGTTCGATTTTTGCGAGCTTCGTTTGTGTGCGATTTATTTCTTCATTTAAGGTTTGTCATTTCGGGCTGTTATCAGTGGAAAAGCCCATTACGGGAGATAGTACGAACGGTTATCAGGCTTTTGTCACCTTGTTCACCTCAACAATCCATTGCACTGTCATCGTGTCAACGATCGTTCTGACATTTAACGTAACTACCATTTTCGTGCCCCATTCTCGCTTGTCTTTCTATTTCCCGCCCGTGGGTCCGTGGGTCTGTGGACACAGAAATTGAATAAGATGTCAATTAGCGGCTTGTTGCGGTGTGCAAGGGTGTCCACATCGCGTCCGTATCGACCGATCGCGATCGCACACTAGCGACCGCAGCCGCTGATAAGCTTTTATTAAAGCTACGATACCAAAACCCCAAACAATCGTTCTCTTCCTGCCGGCCACTGGCGGAAAAAAGCCATCATTTTTTATGAGTTCCGTGTGCGGTGTGTGGCGCGCAAAATCATCCGGTACGTTGTGGCATGTGTCTGCGTGAGTGTGTGTGCGTGTGCGTGTGTGTGTTTTTTTTTCAATCAAGCGCTTGTTGTTTTTCGTTAGGCATGTCTATTTGGGGTCCGCCTGTCGATGACGGCCGATGACGGCCTCCGATCGCGGTGTCCATCCGTTTCTGGTAAGCGCGTTATGATTTATGGATGCCAGCCGGGGAGAAATCAATTTCTCTTTCGTGTGGCCATATCTGTGTATATAGGGCTCACGCAACCGCTCCTTCCTTCGATAATTTCATACTGGAGAGCGTTTCATTTTTTGTTGCGTTTTTCGTTCCGGGACGGCGACGGTCGGCTAGCGCGGCTTATTATTATCCCGTTTAGGAGGCTTTGGGGCGGCGCATGGTTGCGATCGGTCCCTTCTGCTTTCAACAGGAAATTTCTGAATCGTTCACTGGAGCGATAAACACGAAAAAAGTAAATGAAAAATGTATCACCTCTCCTGGATGCATCCGTCAGGACTCATCATTAATATTAATATATTTCTGCTAGTGTTTTTGTTTTTTTTCTGCTAACGGAGCGTCGTCGCTTTTATCTTTCTAGGAAAGATTAAGCCCATCAACACACATGCTACACCGTACTTTTATCCCCACGGAAGACAACCCACGATCGTGTGGTGTAAAAATGTTAAAGCTCCTGGATAGTGAAATCTCGTCCAATCGATCTCGGGCCAAGAAAATTCCTCCCGTCCGAGCCGACGATCGGGAGGGAAAGCGATTTATTTATTAAAACACAGATAAAATCCACGAACGTTCGCCACAGAAACGCATCGCGGCGGCCCTGCCAGATGCGAGCTGTGCGCAGCACCAGTGCTGAAAAGTGAAAACTGGAGTAATTTGATAAAGGTTTTGCCTCGGCCGATGCTCGCCGCCGATGGAAAACTGGTTCCCCGTTCTGTGCACCGTTCGATGATGGACGCTTGGCTACGATGGTGAGCACGATTCCGGGAGATTGTCCTTTTCGTACAGGGATCTGGTGGTTTCGGGTGGTTCGTGGTCGTTCTTCTTCTCCTCACACTATCCAACCGGGTCGGGAGAAAGGGCTCTAATGCAAAACGCGCTCTAAGGAGACAGACACGACGTCCATACTTGGTTGAGCAGAGCGATATCTGATGCATAAGTTAATCGAAGCCGAATGGAAGCTAGTGCAAGCCTCATGGGCATGGGGCATGTGTGAGGGCTGACTCGGTTGCCGGCCTGTTTGCTGGGCGATAAACTACAGATGAACCTCGGTGGAAAGTCGTTGGTGTTGGTGCTGGAATTTGATATTCAACGACGATGACATAAGTCGAGTGTAATTTGCGAAGTAAATGGGATCCCTCCGCTGGGTCTCGTTGGAATGGGAAATAGTTTGTGGATAGGTGTGAAATTTCCCAAAGGAACTCGATTTGGTTGAAAATTTTAATCATTTTAATTATTGTCATGATGATGAAAACGTTTGATTTAATATATTTTACACAAAATATAAAGAAGTATAATAAAACAGAAAAAATTGAACATTTTTGAATTGCATCATTTTGAGCTGATCTTGAATTCAAACGTGGACGATCGATTGAAAATTGACTATTACCATTGTCATTGTGCGGCACAAAACACAATAGCTATCCACCCCAACATCCCCTCCATTGACCATGATCCAATAAATGAACTACTCCACCCGTGCCACCCATGTCTCATCAATGCAAGCGCCTGCCGACCCACGCCGCCATCATTATACACCCATCATCAATTTCACGGTGCACAGCCATTGGCATCTTCTAATTCGGAATTTAAAACTTCAATCATTATAGACAACTTTGAAAAAAATACAGAACCAACACAACGGCATCGAAATAAACGTAACGAATAAAATCAACCGCGTACGGAAACGAACGACAAGAAGAAAAAAAGAAACAGCAAGCAACAAAGCACGACCGAGAAGAGGCACACGGTTTGAGACAAATCGATCCCGAAGCGAAAGCAATCGTGCGCGTTTTCGAGGGCGACACCACATTGTTGAAATGTTGTCACCCGCGACACCCGCAACAACCCGCACATCATCCGCAAACCGTTCCCGCCCGGGCGTCGCAATGCAATCAAAACTCGGTGAAAACAAAGCTCATTCAGTCGGCGCAAAACTGAACCGGAGCCCGTTAGCGGCACGGTGAGCCTGTCTTTACTTCCTCCCCGGCCGGCGACGAAGGAAACGTGCGCGCACGCTCGTAAAAACTAAATCAAACCGAAACCAATTCCATTCGGGCGCAGCAACGAAAAAAAAAGTGAAAACCCCCTGCGCACAGAAGAAATCGAAACGCAGCGTTGGATTCATTCATCCGAACCGGTGCGCGTCGCGGGTCTAGCTTTTCCACGCCGTACGAAAGGGAAATTTGTGGTGACGGGGAGGAAAATTTCCCTCCCCTGCCGAACCTTCCCTTTTTCCAATGGAGCGAGGCAGCACGATGAAAAAGCGAAACAATTTTTCCAATCCATCGAACTCCCCATTTCCGAATCGCGAGCTCCACCGATGCTCTCGTGCCGCGGTCGTGGCGAATAATTTATCGTCGCCATTTAGCGGCCATTACCGTTCATAAATATTAGAGCAAACGTTTTTTTTTTCTTCGATCGATGACCGCACCGGTTTCGCTGCGCAGGCAGTGGTCGCGATGGGCACCGAGGGAAGGAAATGTGAGAATCCGGCCTAATGATGTTAATTTACGGGGCTAATAATCGTTCCCTTGTCGCCGGAGGTTCGGCACAACGATAGTGGAGAATGCGCGACGCAGGGTCGCACGAGATCGTAAACACGGAAGATGATCACTTTCGATCCGTCCTGCCCCCTGTTCCGTACGTTTCGAGCAGCCAGAAAAAAAGGGATCAATAAAATTTCAAAACACCATTCGACCTGCGCCGACATGGATCGGGCGGAATGAGAAGAAGCGGCGTACAGAAGATTCATTCGAAGCGGAAGCGCGATGACCACTAACGGGCTTGTGTTGTGACTTCGAGTTCGATTGTGGCCGAACTTCCGTCCCCGGCAGGTTCGTACCTATTTCCACCGGCATCAGGAAGCAAGCGGAGACACACAACCGTCCGTGGTTCTGGTGGATGCGTTGTTATTTCTCTTCTTCTCTCCTTCCAGCGTTGAAAAAAAAAACAGCTTTTGTGGGTCAAAAAGTGAAAGGTTCCACCTTGCCCGGTTTCGCTTTGAACTCAGGTTTTGGCGTTTTTTTTTCTTGCCTTTTGGTGCAGAAAGCAAAACTCCAGCAGGAGATGCGGGTGAATTTGCGGGCCGAAAGAAATTTATTACATAAAATCGGACGATTCGAGAGGAGCAAAATTCTTTTATTTTTTTTCGAGTGTTTGTTTGTGTGGAGAATTCGGCAAGTACGCCTTTTATGGTGCAAAGCTATTTCAACTGTATCGCACGGCGGAAACAGCAGCGTGCGGCTAATTGAAAGTTATGGTCGAGTCGCGCTCAGGTTTTGTCGATGGTTTCTGAAGGGTGCATTTAATTGTGCACAATTAAGTGTTTCACCCTCTGGACGGTTTTGTTTAAATAACGATAAAGTTTATTTATTTTACTTGCGCGTAGCTACCGTGCGCGAGTTTCGTGCCAGGTGTGAAAGATAATGATGGATACGTTTTGGAGGGTTTCTCACACCCGAGGCGAGAATGTAGGAAGGTTGAATTCTTGACGCTGACAACTTAATTGAAGCACAAAGGAAATACTTTCGAGAAGAGTTTTCTTGTTTGTGTTTTGTTAAATTTAACAACATGTTTCGTTAAATTTAACAACCCAACTCGCCAAACCGAACTCACTGAACATATTTGTTTTCTTACTGAGTTATGAACAGTTGAATTTAAAAAAAATAGCAATTTCAATGTATAAATCGCACATGCAGATACTTTGAAATATGTTTATTTTAATAGTTTTTTTTTTAAGTACGAAGTTTTTAATGTATAAAATACAAGAAAAAAAAGCTAGTTTTGCGATAAAAGCACTTAACGCTAAATAAAAACATAACCCGCACCCCTTCTACGAAACCGTTTAAACTTGCACGTAAATCATAACCGCTGAAATCACATTGATCCTGGTCAGTTCCACCGCGTATTTCGTGCTACGAATAGCAAAGAACGCACAAAAACATCCATTCTCTTTGCACTGTCAACTGCTGCCGTCCTCCTATCAATCAACCTGCCAGCCGATCAATTAAATCCGTGATATGTCTTAATTGAGTAAAAATCGCCTTTTATCGGTACTCCCATGGACCCGCAGCATAAGAACCCCGTACGATTCGGATTACAAATGGATAGAAAAAAAATGGCAACATCTACTGATTACCCTGCTTCAGCTGTCGTTCTGCGAGGCTGATCGATCGATAGGGTGATCCATTTTATCGTGCCGTGTTAATCTCCCGTCCCGTCTCGTGTGCTTTGACAGTTCAGTTCCGGTGTGGCGGGTTGCGAGTGACGGTACGTTTCCTGTTTGCTCAACGAGGCGCTTCACCTGAGATCGTAGAACGTGATCACCTCCTGAGGCGGAAGCTCCCGGAGCTTCCAGCGAAATCGAAATCGCACCGGAAAGCGGAAGAATCTCACGAGCCGTGCAGGATCGCAGGAAAGCATAAGTAAGGCAGCCCCGGGAGCAACAAATAAAATCTTCCCAAATGATAGTGAACCGAGCCCAGTTCGGCCCACTCGCGTGTGTCGCGTCACGGGCATCGTCGTGTCGTTGTCGCGGGGAGGGCGTCTTATCTCGCTGCCAACATCACTTCTGTCACACGTTGTCCCTGGGAGCTCGCGACAGCCAGCCAGCGCTCCGTGCGCGATGTGCTACCGCGGGCACGCCGCTACCGAAGGCGGAAATCGGGCCCCGGAATCAGTGGCTCGGAATCTGAAACCATATGTTACACGGTGAACATGCAGGAGCCGAACCACACAGTGGGAGGTGCCGACGACGAGCGGCCCGGCAAGCGACACCGGACACCGAACGGAAGATGCACGGCGAAAAAATTAGTGATTATTAGCATTGGAACTAGATGCATGGGATTGCCTTGTTTTCTACTCGTTGGGCTTGTGGATCGCTACCGATGTGGTGGCTAGATCTTGATGTCCGATCTCGCCCACCTATCATGTCTGGTTTTTTTTATACTGTTGGTCTCTGATGATGGACAGTGTGGTGAGGTGTTGATGGTGTCTGCTGGAGTGGACAGTTTATTAAGATTTGCTTAAAAAAAGCAATGCATTTCAACGCTCAATAACCACGAGAATATTTTCTGAACATTTTGAGGCAATTTTATACATTTTTTTTAAGAAAAAAAAACATTGTATAAGCATCTTATTCAGTGATTTTTTATATTTTAGACAAAATTGGGTGTAGAAAAGAATTTTTATAAATGCCTTTTATACAGCTGTGTTCGAACTATCCAGTCTATCCCACCACTTTGATCATCTTTTCATGCTCACCATCGTTATAAAGATCACCTAAAGAGCGATATTCCCATCACATCATCTCATCCACCCGGTTAACCAGTTAGCGTCGATCAAACGATTTTACAACCTTCCCAACACATCGGACTGAGGCCCGACGCCGGTGACAAAAATAATTAATAAGAAATTAAATTTCATTCAAATTGGATCCCCTACGGCTTCGGTGCTGGTAGCGGTGGGAACAAAATTATCACCACCAGCGAACGAGCCGGCGAACA
>JXWZ01006220.1:0-12897 GCA_000956215.1 Anopheles farauti No. 4 | reverse complement strand
ACACACACACACAATCTCTCTGGCACCTAGTTAGGCTCGATGGATAAATGAAAAATTATGAGTGAAGCATAATCGCCTAGCTAATCGTTCGGAGTAGCGCTCAAGACTCATCGATCGTTGGCGGGATTCTGCTTTTCTTTTTGCAGAACGAGTGAAAGATTTCGCCGCTAGACACACCATCGCACATTGTCAGCCCTTAATCGGTTGCCCTCTTTCGTGTGCAAACACACACGCACGCACCGGGCCAGGTTACAAGCCGAACGATTTAATAAATTTATGCATTGACACATGAAAGAGGCATAAATTAAATGAACATAAATTTGTCACAACGAGACGTAAAATGGCCGGCAGGGCCGGGACGGTTTCGGTCGCACGTTGTAACGCGCCTACCCAGCGGCACGTGACGTGGGGATTGGGATCGATCGAAAAGCAGGCTTGGTTGCGTCGATAAAATTGTCGATTATCCGCGGTGTTTCGGTGATCGCTGAACGATCGACCTCGGGGCAATCTGTATCACGATGGTGACGCCTGAACTGCATTTCCTGTGTGAAACGAACTCATACGATTTAATCGATGGGTAAGGTTTCATGAATCAATTTTCAAGCCACGCATAACAAATGTAAAATAAGCGATTTATCGCATTTCCTAGTAACATAAAAATCTTCCATTTCTTTTAATATTTTTACTACTATCTGTTTACAGCTTACAGTAAACAATGGATACATCAACTTATAGAGATAAAGGTTGGCTATCGCAACAAATCTTCTTATGTGCTCCGGATGTGATAATACTCTATGCTTTTATACTTTATATCCATCGCCTGACAAGGTCAACGGATATGATTTATCATCAACGATACTGCCATCCGCAAACAAGCTTGCCAGTTCGTGCAGGATGAAGTTGTTGTGATCGTTGCGAGGCAAACAAGCCTGCAACATAACCGGTCGGATAGAAAAAAAAACAAAACTACCATTTCTTTTACCCATCCAAGTCACGCTACTTGTAATGGGCATGTCTCTTTCGCTGTTGTTTGAATTTTAATCGCTCTGCTGCTTAAGGTACCTTCGCACGGTATAGATCGGCAACCGTTCGTACAATCCTTTGTCGCTTCCTTTCACTGTCCAATCCGAAAGCTCCGATGACGCAGTGTCATAGGTGCTTCAATTGAAAAATGAACAAATCTGTCAATCGATTCCATTCAAGCTCGATTGCTCAAGCCAAAAGAAATCGATGATAATGACAACGAACTAAACGTCCAGAGGAATTGTATGAAGGCGAGCTACGGCATTTGCATTTAGTTGAGAGGAAGAAAGCTAGTTCGTTTGCTTTTCTATCCCCCTTGCGTTTGTAGGAACCATCAGCAAAGTTAAAAAATGTGTAAAATATTTATATCTTTTTCACATGCTTGGAATGACTCTCAAAATCATCATTGATAAAATTCATTTTCCCCCAATATTTAAACAAAAAAAAAATAAACTTTTTCCAACTAAAATCATCCGACAGTACAAAATAGTCTTGCTGCACATCTTCTGTTTATGGAATCAATTATTCAGCTGTCCCGAACTCGGAGTCTCACCATCATTCAGGAAAAGTTTATTGAAGCAAATAAATATTTATGACAATATTTGCCAGTCAACAGCAAATTCAATAGCGTCGTTCATACAGCCGACAGTGGCGCCTCGCCTTCTGATTTATCATTCCAAGGACTGACGATCCATTGTTCGCATTGTCATTATATTTTCATAGAAAATGTAACAAATTTGTTTTTAAATGATTCTCTTCAAAATTATTTTCTCATTCTACACGAGAAGCACCAAGCAAAACCCAACTTGCTACACATCATCAACCACCGCCCTGTTGTAACATAACCGCAAGCATGTGCAACGCCCGCGCAGAAAAGTTTCGCAAACTTTCCTTCCCGACTTCGGCCCCGACAGTCGGAACGACCATAGCAACAACACGATGGTCATGTTTTAAATTAATTAAACGAACTAATCTCACCTATCACCATGCGCCGCAGCGACCCACGGTCGTCCATTTTGCATGTTGCAAATGTGATTTTCGCTATCTATCTGAATTTAAATCCATTCTCTCCAACACATACTCCTTGCCGGCCGTACGAGGCGATAATTGTTTTCTGATGTTCTCATGGAAAACATTTCTTCCAGTTTCCCCCATCGTCCCACCGTCCCAATCACGTGGCTCCGTTTGCTTCAGCGTCTGGTAGGAAATTTGAGCAAAAACAGTGGCGCGGAACAGTGGCTGTGGCCAACACTTCATGTATGCAATTTCCGAGTAACACGTGTAGCAATTGGCTACCGTACCGCGCCGAACCTTCCGACGCTGGAGGTCAACAGTTTTTCTGCATGATGCACGATTGGGGTGATCTGGTTCCACTGGTAGTGAGCAACTGATAGCAAACAAACAAGCTGGCATAAACCGTATTGTGTTGCCGCGTTTGAATTTAGCATAAATTATCATCTGACCCACGGTAAAAAAAGGTAACATTATTACAATTTTACACAATAACTATAATAATTTTATTCCCTTGTAGCAATTTTTTTTTATATTTTCCCAACGAGGTTGAAGGGCTGAAGTTTATGTTCCAATCTTCCTTTACACAATGACACAAACAGGAGCTAAAAAATGAACTAAAAATCCAATACGCACAGCGCGCGGGAACGTTACAAAAAACTTTAATATTGCATTCAATTTGTACTTCGCAGAAACCGCCGCCACTTGCCATTACCAGGGGTTGTTCCGGCGAAAGACGTAAATCGGTCAACGATATATGATTCGCAGGATACAGCATCGTTAACGCAGACGCAGCCGGTAATAATAATAAAAGCCACGGGTTTAAACCTTTGCCAACTCTCGTCCCATTTCAGCTCGCCCCAAACAACCAAAACCGCAAATTGGTCATTACCAACACAGAGGGAACCACATTTCGGGTGAATCTTGTGTCTTGAACAACGTTCGCCTTTGTTTTCGACATTGCATGCTCGCGTTGCCAGCTCAAATAACGCATGATGGATGCGGTGCGGATTCAAAATGTTAAAACATGAGCCAAACCACAACCCGGAGGCCAAACTTTTCACACCTTTCGGTTTGAGGGTATTTTGGTTAAAGTTTCTTTTTGCCATCCTCAACCTCAACCCATTCGTCGCTTTCTGCCGTATGGATTTGATTACCCGGTCGAATTTTACGAGCCGCTGCATTGTGTCCGTGCGTAATGGCAAAAATAAGGGTGCATAAACTGCATGCCACATGGACTGGGAATGACATTAACCGCCTTTTTATCGAGTAACGCACAGTTGAAGGTGTCAAAAATGTGTTTTGTGCATTTGTACCACACATCTTGCGTGTTAATCAGGGCCCGGCAGTCAAATCAGCGATTACCCATCGCCTAGCGCAACAATAAAATACGTACGTACAAACGCGTTCTGAAATCGTGTGCCGAGTGAAAAAGGTTAAACGCAAAACACCTCATAAACTATCCACCCGCGTATGATGTGTTTAAGAGTACCAATACTTTATGAGCGGTGCGAACGATGGCTGGCGGGGACGCGAACCGGATCAACACCCTTACCCTTACATAGCCGGTCCACTTCTCGTCCGGCATGACAGCCGGGGTGAGTTCGTTTGATCGTATCAGGCTGAGCTGACGAGTGAGATGCGCTTGTCACGTCGAACGAAATCCACGCGGAGCACACAGCTTCACTTTCCGGTGGGAAGGGAATCCGTCTTCGATCGATCTATGGCGCACGGCGGGTGCATCGGTGCTGCAATCGTGATCGCCACATGATTGCGTGAGGGATAATGTTTCACTTAAAAGCGCGGAATCGTGCCCAGCGCACATGGAGATTCAATTAGGAGGCGAGCGGCGGTGGCTTAATGGTTGATGCCAATGTTGAAGGAACTTATTACGCCACTGCCACAGATGTTTACGAGTCGCCGACCTGTGGCAGGATCGGGGGAAACATTTGCAGCGAAATTTTATTTGCTTTGCGTAAGTAGTCTGAAGCTTGTGGATTTCTTCCATACTTGGGTTGTTATAGACTATTAAAAATGTCTATGTCTAATGTCTCTTTATAGATACTTGTTGGATAGATGAGAATAATCTGGAATTCTCTTTCAATTAGGGTGAATTCTTACTCGAATGACATATATTTTATTATCAATAAGAATTTGTCGGACAAAATCTGTGCAATTGAGGTTCAGATAGTTCTTTCTCATAGATATAAAGATTTTTGGTAGTTTTTGGTACGGTAGAAAAAAGTTTTTCTTAGGCTCAGTTTCTATCCTCCATGAGGTATTTTACATTTCTATTTAGATTTTCATTTAGTAAAGCGTTGCTTATTAAAAGATATTCATAACACAGAATCGTTACGTTCAAAGATACGCAGGAAATAAATTTAGATCTATTCTAAAGCAATTAAATTATTTAACTATGCCCACTGTACCTTTTCAGATTATTATTAATTGTTACTAGCAGCTGAATATCCAAATGGAGCAGGTATATTTCTGATTTTATGATAAATGTAATTATATCAAACAATGTTGAATTGCAAAAGATTCATACTTGTTTATGTTTTTTTTTTATTTGAATTTAATTATCCGGTACAAGCTGAATAGCTAGCTGAGTGAAATAAAGCTAGAAACAAACAATATCTTCAAACTATATAAGTCAACATTCCTGTATTTCGTACAGCATAGGAAATTGTATGAAAATAAATGTTTTATAATGCAAATTATTTTTATGTATTATTAAATTTTCTTTCTTC
Organism: Anopheles farauti No. 4; assembly: GCA_000956215.1. Classification (NCBI taxonomy): domain Eukaryota; kingdom Metazoa; phylum Arthropoda; class Insecta; order Diptera; family Culicidae; genus Anopheles; species Anopheles farauti No. 4. The sequence continues at coordinate 8,113 of JXWZ01006220.1, read as the reverse complement.
GCGTACTCAGCAGCAAAACGTCCTTCACTCCAATTTTGATGCCAGCTTTGCGTCAAATTAATCATTATCCTGATAAATTGCAAATTTATAATGCAATAATTCTCCCTTACTCCTCCTTCTGCTTCGTCGTACCAGCCGCTGGTGATACTAATTTATCGATCGATCGATATGTTAACTTTACGCTTTCGGTGTCGTGCCCGCGCGTCGCTCGACATCTTGCGCCTCATTAGTACGCCGACTTTCTCCGTCCACCGCCACAATCACTGGACCGGCCTTTAACCTTTGTGCGAATCGATCGAACCTCATCAGTCTTTCTGCCTTCGTCGTGGTAAAAGCGTTTCGATATTTGCTCTCTGCTTCGGAGCCAAACCAGACGCGTTTGCTAGCAGCGCAGTAACGCAAACGATGCACTGGATCCACCGGACAGAACCAAATCGCACGCAACATGACCTTACCGTTGACGATCGACCGGGCGCCTCTCGGAGGAAATGACTGCAATTTAAAATTAATACTTTCCATCGCTCCTTTCGAGCGAGTCGCCACTGCCAGCGCGAGGGTGAACACGAAGCATGGCACGGCCAAAACCTGCGAGATAAAACAACCCGGGCAGGCAAAAGTAAGCGAACTAAAAAACAAAAAAAAACATACACCTTGGGAAGAAGATTTGCCTCCAGTAGCGTAACGGCCACGCCAAGTCGTTCGAAAAAATCGTTCAAAATCAGCCATCCAATCTCTGGTGCAGCTTTCGTGCACCGTCTCCCACATCTGTGCACCGTGGATAGTCAGGCCTGGCGTCATCGCGTCCAAGATAAACATTGCTGCTCACGAAAAATACAATCCGTGCGCTCGGACCGGAGGAGATAAAACAAAATTGTAATAATAAGAAGAAAATTGAATTATCATGTATTGATAATTGAAATTTATTGTTCCAGGGGTCCGTTTAAAATGTTCCACTCGATTAAACCGAACAGCATCACAGCATCTGGTTTTGACATTTTGACTCTGCCTCGCCTGCGCCACTCTTCCGCTCGCAACATATGACCTCGGGTGGCGCATAGGGGTGTGGTTAGGTGCGGGGCGACTGCATTGGGCCACCGCACCACCAGCAAACGGCGAATGGAAATGCAGTGAAGCAGAAAAATTAAAGCTCAACCGGTAGCGTAAACAACATTTAAAGTACTAGGTAATTTTGGACTATTTATTTAAAGCACTCACTATCTCGCGCGCGCGCGCGCGTCTTGTGTTTTAGTGGTGGTCCTTATCTAAAAGACGAGGTGAGGTTGCGTGTGAGATGAGCCGAACGTTGGCCTATTTAAAATCGATAATGCATTGTTTCTCACAATTAAGGCCACCACTGATTACTGTTGCCAGTTCACACAGGATACAGGGGATCGTACAATTGGGCAGCGCGATTCATATGAGGAGAAAAGGAAACTAGAAAGTACATATTTTAAATTATTCAAACAATTTTGCTATAAAAGATAACTTTTCGCGCGACATGTCTAAAAATCTAATATTGCTTGTTCATATTTGGCAAACGGAGAGGAGCAATAAAATTTTATTTTGCTTTTCCTGTTCTTCTATTGATTCCATTGATTATTTATTTACACACTTTGCTTCCTTGTTTCAGTAACTTATAACCAAAATAATGAACTATAAATCGAATCAAAATTTATACTCTTGTCTTTGCATTATTTCCACTGTTCCAGTCGGAGTGCAATTCCAACATAATGCACTTATCGAAACGAAGATATTACAATGCAAATAACAGCACAATTATATCCTGAAATACGAGAACACTCACAGGAAAGATCGTACAAATTTCTGCTCCCTTATTCCCCTCAAAGCCGGTCCAGTCCGAGCCTTCGGGGTATGAGTTGGGTAAGAAAATTCCAAAGCTCGAAATAAATTGCACCGATTTAAAAAATAAACTCTCTCTCACAGATACTGTCAAAAAATATGGCTCCTGGCGGTAGTCCTGCCGGTTCTGCACTATCGTCGGTGTGCATACCAACACCAACGGAAGAGGGAAGCTCCCATTGGGTCGCATTTTAGCCACGCAAAAAAAAACGACTAAAGCCAACGCACCGCTGGCGAAGGTGTAATTCCTTTTAATCGGTTGTTGGATTAACGATTTTTAATGCGCTTCTACCGTTCCAGCGCTCCAGCGGACCCACCCAGGCTAAACCGCTTTGTTTTTGTTTTTTGGATGTTCACAAATTTTGGCATAAAATTTCGTCACCGGCGGCCATTTTCGCTGTATGCCGCGTGTGCACCATAACCATTCATTACCGTTTTTAGCGATCCCGAATCCGATCGGATGCCGCGTTCCGTGGCGTCACGGTTTCTCACGGGTGTGACCACGTGATCAACGTGAAAAATACTGGCTGTAACGCAGCGATGAACAGTTTATGGCATCGCAATTGTAAACTACACGGGTCTGAAAACTATTTCGAAGCATTTCAAAACGTATGAGGTCAGATGAATTGCGCTAATACTTTACCGTTTTTATATCTAATAAAATTATTTTAAATGCTGACAACACGAACATCATGTGTTTAATTATAGGAGGGTACTGTTTAGGATCCAAAGTGACACAGCGTAGTATTAACTGTGACTTGTGACTTGCAATGAACAAAAATACCAATAATCAAATACTAACTGTTTTGAAGCTATTTATTTGATTACTTTTATAAACAAGTTATTTGTTGAAGATTATTTCTAATAATTACTAACATATTAACGTCAATTGTATCATTTTAATTAAATGAATTTATCCATTTGTATGGAGATAAAATACAATTACAAAACAGACATTGTAAAGCTCCATTGCATCATCTCAATCTTGCTGCTGCGTACCGTTGATTAACCTATTGGCATCGTAATGTAACGTGCGTTTTCGGTCTCAGCACGCATTCGTTAATGCCAGCACGTTCGTACGTAACGATCTGCCGCTGAAGGACTTACCCGGGCATCCAGAAAACAATGGCTGCCCTGCCCAACCCGAGGCTTCCGAGATACAGTGCGTCCCTGACAGCCGCATGAAAATGGGTATTATCTTAATTTCGTTTATTTGTTTACCGATACCGTCGATCGTTATCGGTGCCGGTGCCCGGATCCAGCCACAGGGCATAAATTGGTTAACTGAGGGTGCTTTTTTGCGATCCCGGTGAGGGGCGACAGAAAAAAAAAAGTTTAAACAAAAAAACAGAGCCTCACACGATCACGGGCGATTCGAAAATGAAATCAGAGCAATGAAAAAAGCAATCCATGATAGCCAATAACATCCCAATCGAAGTTTGAAAATACGGGCACACTGGGTTGGTGTCGCTTGGAAGCTGCGGTGCGGCGCGATTCAGCCAAATCGATCCGATCAGATCATTTAACATCAGATCTTGCCTTCGGTGCTAAATCCTTGCCAACCTTGGGCACGTCTTGTGAACGCGGTGTAAATGATGGGATTATCCATATTACGTTTCGGTGCTAATGCGCGATAAGATCTTGCAAATATTTTGCCCCGCCATGATATCAAATCTGAATTTACCTGTTTATGCATTGAACGCACAGTTAATAAACAACCCGTCCACTACTTTTGAAGATTATGGGCATAAAATACACCTGACAAACCATTCTCATATTTTTTTAAACATAAAAAGGTGTCAACAAAATGTTTGGCGACATTTTGGTTCATTCAAAATACCAATGCATTCAGGATTGAGGGATAAGGAAAAAATAGTATTGTTGAAGCAACTTTGCTATGGTAATCATGAATGTTATCATTTCTATTCGTGTGATTTTTATTACAGTTGAAGTGAAAAAAAACATCTCGAATATTTTTTTTATATTTTATTTAAAATAATAAAACAATTTATAGAAAAATATAAACAACTTTGCTACTCAAAATTATAATGCACTGTATTTATAACGACATAACGGACTAAACATCCCTCAATTGATCCGTTGACGAACTATATGAAGATTATCTGGAAGATGTCCAAGGTAAGTCCAAGGTCCATCTATCAAGGTAAGTACAAAGCATCCTGTCGCATTTTCTTTCATTTTGTCCTGCAATCGACACACTCGAAAACGAGTATACCATCTCCAGTAGAGTTAATGTTCCTTGGTAACTTCTGCAGTAGTGTATTATGACATTTTCATATTTTTTATTTTGATATGAAAGAGATCAGAGTAATACAATATAATTTATAAACGAACTGTTCAGTCTAATGCAGTGCAGCTTGAATTTATCAATTGTTGTTGAAATGAAATATCAACCAAGCAACATTAAAAATCCTTTGAATTATCTTTAGAATATCAAGCTATTAAATGAAAAATAAAAAAGTAATACAACGGAGTGTAAATAACCCGCGGTAAGCAAAATGTTTGTAAAATCTTCTGGCTGGTCCAAGGTTAGACTTATACGTAATAAATGAATAAAACGTTTGCAATTATGGTGAAGTAAGAAATCGTTGAGGAACACCTGCATAAAAAAATAATATATTTTTGAAAACAACGCTTAAAATTAAAACAACAATCTACACGGTATTCATTGTAAAGATGCCGTCTCGAAAGTGTTTCCACCCTTTACGATCGTGCATAGCAGATATTTCATTTACGTACGTCGAAAAAACTTCATTTTGCAGCACTAATTTACAAGATTGATGAAATTTATAAGTTAATAAACAACGGCTGAGTCCATTCGCCGTTCGAAATTCACGCATCTCCGTCCGCCTGGCAGTCGCTTAATCATGTACGGTTTGGTAATAAGCTTACTTTAATTGCACTTCATATCCCCAAAAAAAAAACACACACACACACACACACTCGCTCAAATGTTGGTGTACGCCATCTCTCCTTCAGGGCGATAACAAAATTTAAGACATTTACATTCGCTCATAAAACAGTAGGTGTTCGAAGATGAGATACGGTGCAGCGGATCCCTGAGCATAAGCACACATTCCATACGCGGAAGAATCGGGGGATCTCCGATGGCAACCGGTAAATATACGCCCGGTTGAACACATCGCATGAGCGGCATGATTCACGACACCATCGATTTTAATCAATTTGAAATGCATTACCATAAACACATCCACACGGGACGGGCATTAAAAATCAATCGCTAAAACATTGTCCAACGATCTGGCGTTGGTTCGCGTCGGCTTGACTGTCTTTGGTTTTTGCCAAAATGAACCAAGACAACAACAAAAAAACAACACGATCGTAATTTTGTCACATAATGAGCACTATCAAGGGGGTTGAACTCTGGCAACAAACGTCTGTGTGTGATGGGTTAAATTTGGCTCGACAAAGTGCTTGCCGGTCTTGTTAGGTCATCTTTTTTTTTTTGTCAAAAGAAACCATAAACGGTCACGTTTAAGTATTTTTCATTCAAGCAAACTAATTGCAGTGACGTGCAAGAAAATGTTATGTTGTACTATTTATGCGAAAATATTGTTTGAAAATTACAATCGTGTCCTGATAAAGATTCTCTTGGGCTTTTTGCATGTGTTATCGGGGACAAACACGTCTCATTTTCACCACCTTCGACGACATTATCACCTATCACGTATGGCGAATGATAAGCCCATAAAAGTGGGCACTTGATTCGCTTGGTTAATGCGCCTGAAACGTACTCGCTCCATGGCCTTGAAAGAGAACCCGTTCGACCGAAAGCAATTCGAGCGGATGCATTTCATTTCATATAACTTTCCATAAATTTTCTACAACCCGATCGAACCGCTGTATTATGTTTCGCAATCAATATTGTTTTTTTCATTTTGCATTAACTTCGAAACCAATTGCATAGTATTGTCTCACCCGGTGGCGCAAAGGTGAGCTGACGCGATGCATTACTTTCGCTGGCTAGGCGCAGGCGCACTGACTGGCGGCATTTTCGAATTATGGATGTTTTATTTACTCTTTTTAATTTCATCTCTCACGTAAACCATCCCAACACCGAAGTACCAATCCTCTTCCCCGCTTTATTGCTTGGATATGTTAAAAAAAATTGAAAGAAAATACACCATACCCGCCGTACGTGTATGCATATTTTCGATGATCATTTGTCAGAATCGATCAGAAATCTTGTGCCCTCGTGCTACACCGCGAGTCGGAAGATGGTATGCCGGTATCGCATGATCGAGCGTACGGAAAGTATTGAAAGTCACTCCGTCGTCCTTCACCGATCGCGACCGCGTCTGGGCACGTCTCTGTCGTAATGACAAAATTTCCGTAATTAAATTTAAGTAAATGTGGGCCGGGTTGTTCGCCTTTTACGTGAGCCTGCTGCAAAGGTGCATACATACATTAACAAAAAAAAAAAACAATTTGCGTGTCTTTATCAATCAACACGCACGCACTTTCAGCGTATTATGACCGAAGACCTCCCAAACTGGAGGGAATGATGGAGAAAAAATCAATATAACGCCGCCAAAGATGCGCACCGGCCAAATCACTTCCTGACACGCCTTTTCAGTGTCATCATTCAACCGTAGCAATTGCTCACTCAAGTGAATCTATGTCGGAGGTTTTTTTATTTTCTTCTCGGTTTAGATGATTGAAGGGCGTAACGGAGAAGCATAATTTGTGCGTAAATCATGTTCATCACGCAAGACAAACAAGTTAAGTGATGCAAAAGGGACAGTGTTACTCAATATTGTTTCAGATTATTTGTAGTACATTAAACGAATTCCTGAAATAAATCCCAGCTAGTGGTCTGAAATAAATGCTTCTGGATAAGGTGTATTGATGGTTTATTTTGTCCGTAGGTAAAAAACTGTTATTAAACATTATGATGATGATCACTCTACCTTCTGATACATTGCAAATTAAATACTATTTCATGTAATTAAAAATCATACAAATACATTTTAAGCATATTGAAAATTCATATATATTCATTAAGAAAAAAAGTGATAGGAAAAATAAAAAATAAAGAAAAAATATACATCAATTAAAAACAATTAAAAAATCATTAATATAAAAGCAAAAAAAAACATATCAAAATTAAAGCAAAAAACATTAAAAAATTAAACCTTACACAATCTCACTTGCCATATCATTGCCGGCTTAGCATAAGCCTATCATCAAACCTTTGCTCGTGCGAATCCATTCACGCTACAGCTAACTATTTATTATCGGTACTCCAAAATTAATCAACCTCGATGTGATCTCAATAAAGATACCACCCCATGAAGACCAGGGGGGGTTTGCTATCTTATCGCGACCCGATCAACATACCCTGATCAACGATCGGCGCCTTTGAACCGCTGGGGGCCGTTCGACAGCCGAAACCGAACGACCCCGAACCGCCAACCCAAAACGTCACGAAGCGAATTTCGACAAGTTCAAAACCGCTCACCGTGACGGTTGTAAAGCGCGGCAGAAGGAAGCAGCCCGAGTTGAAATTAATAAAAATTAACAACAAACAAACATTTTAACAAGTTTCTTTCCACACACACACACACACACACACACACAAGCCTCTACCTTGTAGTACAGAGGAAACAGTTTTGGGTTAATCAGAGTTGCGGAAATTTCGATCGAAAGAGTATTTATTTCATTTTTCTTTTGCCCACCAGCATCAACTCACAACCACACACGATTGAACGCGTGACCGATATCACGGTGGAAATGATTGGACGGTCCAAAACGATCGACAGTGTTTGCTGCCGTGTCAACAACGGGGCCGGCGTCACGAATTTGTCCGTGACAAAACCGTGGCTCAGTTTATTTTATTTTTTTGGTTCACCTTCCGCTCCGCTTCTAGATAGCGCCGGCTTTGTGAAATTGGAGCTGCAAAGCAAACCTTTGATGGACGTGTGCTGCCGCGGTTTCGCTCCCTTTTGCCCACGTTATCACCTCCTGGAGCGCGTCCTGGTTGGGTGGACTTATCTCACCCTGTATCACGCTGCTCCGATCGATTTGTTGATATTCGCTCGATCCGTTCCAGTTTGTCTCGCGTTTTTCTTTTTTTTTTTCTCGCCTTTTTTATACCAATGTAATCTGGCAATGTTGCACATACTGTGTATATGTGTGAGCTATTGTAAACATTGCCTCCGTCGCCCCGCGCTACGGCCACTTAACAAACAATTAAGTCCGGCTCCGCTCC
>JXWZ01006215.1:0-13572 GCA_000956215.1 Anopheles farauti No. 4 | reverse complement strand
TATATTTTGTCGCTCAAAAAGTTATCCAAGCTGTATTGTTATCTAAATTAGTAATGATCATTTTAAAATTTAAATAATATTTTGGGAACTCATACTGCAACGTCATTTAGTAAACTCGAGTTTACTAAAGTACCGGCGCCAGCACATCTTAACTCACGGCAAATTGGATAATGAAATCCACAATGGTCAAAACGACTGACAGCTTAACGACTGTAGGTACAGTGCGCTACACTTAAATCCGGACACACTAAATATGAGCAACAGTCAGGCGTTGTAAACATTTTTCGCGAACACCTAACGTACCTAACGTTTAAAAAAATGTTTTCCAATTGCGCCGATAAAATTGCGGTATTTCAGGAAAAACATTAGTAGCTCCATAGAATTGCGAACTCTGATCACTTTTTATTTTTCCAACCCTGAAACAGCACTCCTATGTAAGGGTTACGCTTCCCTGTCGCGCCAGTTCAGCGCCACCGAAGTATACCCGAAGACGCGGTTCGCCATTCACGGTATTCGTCTTCCTCTTACGGCGCGGTGAAGTCGCAACGTCTTGTAAGTCACGGTCTCCTCGCATCGTGAGAAGCTTCCAGGGTAGGTTCCACGACCCCTAGCAAGCGGTTAACGAAACAGTTGAACAAACGGTGGGATCTGTTGCTTGTTTGTTTGCCATGTGGTCCCGCCCGTACGAGAGTGCGATAGCTGCGATTCTATGATTTCGCGATGCAGAGGATTGACACATTGCGCGGTTTTTTTTCAAATTTTCCGCCGCTGTGTGTTGTTTCCCGGCGTACGTACGTGAATGTGTTCCTGCGTGTATATTTGTGTGTGTGCGTGTACACTGTGTTTGACGTCGAGGCGTTGTGCGCACGCGATTTTTGATAGTGAAAATCACGACCAGAAGCCAGAAGCGGGATGGTTTTGTGCGTTACGAAACAATTTCAATGGGTCCGCTTTGCGTTCCGATACTAGTTCCGGTAAGCCACAGGTGTTTGAAGTGTGCGAAGCACAGTAAAAACGCTGTCCACAGACACCAACTGTACTGCTGTTTTTGGCATGGTACTCTATGTTGATGTGTGTGTATATGCAGTGCTTGTGGGCCGGAATTTTTGACAGATAACCACCACTGTTTGTTTACGTTCGTTCTACAGCCGGCTGAGATTAGCGATGATGGGAAAGGAAACAGATTACACCGTGTGTGCGTGTGTGTGAAGCGTTTCTGTGCGGATTTTTTTTGCTCCACTCGTCGTGTCTATTGTAATTTCTTCTGCTAGCGTGATGGATGACGAGGTGACTTTCAAGCGTTCGTTGTTGGACGAGGTGAGGATTGCTGTGTGTCGCTATTTTTAAACCTGTCAAACTTGGGAACCAAATCACAGTCAGTGAAGTGAAGTGCAAGATGGTTCCAAGTGGTTATCGAAAACCACGAGAACCACGCGGACGAACGAGAAAGGACAAGTAGGCATCATTCCGCTTCTGGGAGAGTTTCAAACATTGCGTGCTTTAAGTGAGTGTTTTTTGGAAGTTTCGTCCCCATGCACCTTCCAACCCAACGGCCTTATCGGTAACAAATTTGTTACAGATCGCTTTACAGTGTGGGTAAAATGATGACGACTGCCATTAGGAAGATGTTCGTGTGTTATCTGAGTTATTACTTAGCCCACTTCACGACTTTTATGACGGCAGGGGATGCTGTGAAGGGGAGTAAAATTTCACTTGCTTATCACGTCACGCTCGGTGTTAAGTTTCCCGAACGATTCATTGCATGCTGCGTGTGTGGAAAGGGGAAAAACATGAAACGGGCTGCCTCACTTGTGCCCAGCGCAGCGTACGAGAGTGATAAGGCAAGATCGGCCAGTGCAAACTGATGAACCCGTGGCCCACCGGATGCGACCGGATAAATTACAACCCACCGATACAACCCATCCCAGCTGGTACCTGCACCGTCATGCTGTTTAATCGACGAAGCCTCCGACCTCGAACAATCCAATATTTGCGTCAAGTGTTGCGCTGCACCGTGCGCAACTTACTAGTAACTTGAATCGGAGTAACTTTATGTTGAAACAATGATAGTAGGTGCGCGACAAAGATAGCCGTGTCCAGTATGGAACACACGTTTCCGCACGACGCCCAGCAACTTGAAGAGCAACAGTGTGAAAAGGGTGTAGGTGTGTTTTTGTTTGTTAGTTGTTTTATGTTGCTAAGTTTGTCGTAGGTTCTTATCAGCATGTAATAGTAGAAGACACAGAAATCAATACACACGAGGCTCGCTCAAGGGCACAGGTTTCGAATGCCGTGGTGGCCGTCCTCGAGCAGTCAAACGAGCAGATCAATCTATTTCTCGCATGCCCATTATCTTACACGCATCGCCAGTCTCAAAGCAGCGTTCAATTTTGAAAGCCCCAACAATTCTTTCAATGGGTCCAATTTTGTTCGATGTTGTTTTTTTATCTTTAACCATTTTCGCAAACTCGTCGATGCACCTCCGGCTAGATAAACGTGGTCGTCGTGCAGTACCGAAGTAGGCGTTGGAAAAAAATCCCACAGGGAGGTCGTTAAGAGCAGCATAACAAAAACGATGACTAACGATGATCGTAGTAGCCTCTGTATTTGTGCTATTCTGGTTGCGGATGTAAATGATGCGTTTAATAGCCCGTTTTTCAAGGTTGTAGACAATTTATCAGCTGGACCATGAGCACAGGAAATTAAATACTCATGCGAGCGGGAAGACTTAATGTATTTTTATTCCTTATATTTACGGACGGGTTTCCAACAATCTCCAATAAGATATGGTACCCCAGAAACAGCGCTCGCGTAGACTCGGCGCTTGGTTAATTGTAGGATTGCAGTTTACTGCTGCCACACTATCTTGTGGACGCCAGCTTTCCTTGTCGTGTGATGCGTTTCTAGGCTGTGTGGCGAGATTAAAATGAAATACATTTTTTTCACATGTTTCAGTACACGCCCGGAAGGTGCCGGAAAACTTCGCCTCCCGAAGGGTTGCTCGTTTCAACTCCTAAGTTTTAAAGTGTTTGTGCGTGATTTTGTATGTTAAATATAGTGTCAAACTGTGGTTCTGTGTGGCACGAGTGCTTATACCGGTGCCTATATGTGCCAATATCGGCGTGTTTGCAAGCAATCGTTTCGAAACCACCGGGCTATGAGCACTAACCAATCGTTTGATGTATCGGAAAGCACTGAAACCTACGGTAAAAAATCTTGAAAGTGAGTGAAGAAGCATAGGAATACGAGTGCGTGCAGTTCGAACCAACGATGGAGGCGATCACACGGAAGCTACCACCGAATCCGCGCCAAAAGGCCAGCATAGTTTCGATCCTCACCTTCTGGTGGACGATCGATCTGTTCCGGAAGGGGTACAGTAAGGTGCTGGAGCTGCAGGATCTCTTCCGGCCGCTCGACGTCGATCGATCCGATGTGCTGGGCGATCGGTTGGAGAAGTAAGTGCAAAGCAATCGTATGGCATAACCAATCATCCATTCAATCCGCTTCATTTACCGTTAATCATTATTAATTCTAATAAATGTTTAAATATTGCGCTTGCTGCTTGTTCTATCAGATCAAGTATAACAATTAGAGATTGTTAAGTTATGTTGTGAGACAAACTCGACGGACTAGTGCGTTTCAAGGATAAACATTGGGAAGCTTATAGCCATTAACTTACTGAATTTGTCCATGTAAAATCCAAATAAAATGTTTCTTGTTGTAGCTGGCATTCGAAATAATATTAGCTGCTGTTGTACTATTTTACCAGAACCCAATTTATACGTACGCCCATCAAACATAGCCAAAAATTAATGTAAATTTGTTCTACCGCCACCACGTTGCTCGAAATGATCGGTTTCTGCGAGAGAATGCTACAAGCAAAGAGTACGTATACGTTGTGCTCGATCGCGTAATAACCCAGATCGTACAGTCTGGAGTTGGGAAGGGGTTTAGAGGATGCGGAGGTACGGTGTGTGTAACGCGTTAACGTTAACAATGAATCAGCAGTTTCATTACGATTGCGGGCACGCGAAGATCGACCTGCGGATGATGAGCGTGTTGAGAATGAGACACATGGGTTTGGGAGAGAGGGGAAAGGATCACATACACACACACATGCCACAGCAAAAATGCTTTGTTGTTGAAGAAGTATTAGTCGTTGGCGTTTGATTGGTCGGCTTGGGGTGTTTCTAATTTTAGTGACGTGTATTTCCGTCGCAACTGGTTTATATACTGATTTTAGTAATATTGAAGTATTTCTAAGACGATTCTCAATAGATTTAATTAGCCTCAAACATGTTTTTACACTGATACATGCAAACGACTGGAATAGTTTGTTTATTTGTTAGGAAGAAATTTCACTTCTGGTGCTGGTGAACATCAAAACTACACCCCAGCGCAATTTGCAAGAAGCCACGGAGGGGTACAGTGTACTTTCGATTGCTGACGCGAGACCATAATAACATAAACTAGAACCGACCGACATCTCTTTTTCAGGGTTATGCCTCACCGTTTGCGATCGGGCTCGATGATGATACAAATTGAACTTTATTGAAACTAATTGACCGGCGTCACGCGTATCACTTTGTCGTGGCCGTCGTGGCCAGAAATTGAGCAACCCACCAGGCGGCATTTTCGCAACTGATATGCGGCGCGTTCCATTCCTTCCTGGCACGCGTTCCGTTCCTACAGTTTAGATCAGCCATTGTGAAGAAGAAAAAAAAGATTGTCTCGTAATGGCTGGCGTTAGGTATTTCCTATTCCCTTTTTAACTGGTCGCTGGAGGTTTTTGAATAGTTTTTTTGTGGTGGTCAATATGTTGATAATAAACGTGTACAAACTAGTTTGTATAATTGGCGTTTGCGATGTTTGGAACAGCGTTGGCCATTACCATAGGGACCTTGAAAAAGGAGCGTTTGGTGCTATTAGTTGTGGAATGTTTTCATAGGAAACTATAGATTTTTCAGCATTCGCTGTAGCTTTTAATGCAACGAAGTTAAATATATATAGAGATATTATTCACAGTTTTCACATAATTCATCTAAAATAAGTATTTCACATACGCTTGCACTAAAAATAACAATTATATATAACAAATGTTTTAGCATTAAAATGTTTATTTAAAAAAAATGCTTCCTTGGAGTAGTTCAAAATAATTGGGTTGTTTCATATAATTTCTTATTTCTTAAAAAAAAGCATTATTTATGAATGTTTGAGTAAGAACTTATTTTAAGTAATGTTCATGCAGCCAAATATCATGCATTTGTTTCTAATTTCCTTTTTGCGCTCCGTATCGTTCATATCACCAGAAGCATTCAGGATCTTTTCTCTCTTCTTCGGACCTTTAGAACGCTTCAGTACTACTAACTAAATGTTAAGAATTGTTGACAAAAGAATGATTAAACTGGATCGTATTAAATATGCTTTATAAATAAATCAAAACCCATTCATTTCATAACAATAACACCACAAAGTAACATTCTTCATAAATGTGTAATCGTTAGTTTTATATTAATATATAATAATAAGAGATAAGCTTACACAATACCAAATGTGAAAACCTGCACGCCAATAAATTGAACTATTATTTAATACCTCATAACTATCTTTATGTAGTTGTTTGTACTTAATTTTCCTTTGCATACATGCATCATGGCACAATCATGAGTTCAATGTCGCAACACAACAGTGCATACGAAACGGGTGCCAATTTCTACTGCTGCATGCTCTCCCATCCGCGTCTCATCGCGATGTGTTGGTGTGGTGTATTTTTTTTCATCTTCAATACGTAATTTTTCGCTTCTTCGTTTTCTCATTCCCTCATTTAAGCATCCGCCGCTACCGATGCCTCCGACAGGGTGCCTTTTCTCTCTCTCCCTCTATCTCCGCGTCCAGCGTTGGTTGTGCTGGACACTATTTGGTTGCTTCAATATTGACTATTTGCGTGCGCGATAAAATCTAGTGGGCTGCGGTTTCCGTGGTTTCCTCACACACTCACACACGCCATCCCTTCGTTCAGTCAGTCAGTCAGTCAGTCTTCTTGCGGCCTAGTGCAAGCCTGAGGAATCTTAAATTTGCTGCATCACGCTGGTGCCGTTCTGAGCTAATGTTTGCACTGTCTGAGATACTGACGGAGATCGTTGGTCTTGTACTGTTTTTTTTTATTTTTCTTTATTTATTTTTTTACGCACACAAACCCCTCCAGTACTCGGTTTCAGTCTGGATGGTTTCGTTTGGGGATGTAATAATTTTGATGTCACTCGCGGCTCGTTGGTCGTTATCGTTGGCGCCCGGGTTAACGAGCAATGATAATGCACGTCACCGTTATTACACAATCGTATCACAATTATTTCACAATCTAATGCTGCCGAGTTACTCATCGAAATCGTGTTTTACATTTAGATGCAACTAAATGTTTTACGGCAGGCGTTTCCCGTTTGCTCGTTTAGTAAAACGAAAAGTTTCTCTCATTCCGTTATTTTTTCCCCGACCCGGAACCCTTCAATAGCCTCATTATTTACGGTTGGCTGGAGATTTAGCGAAGACTTCTAATTACATTCCGTTCTGTCGTCATTGCTAAACCTTTTTTGCGGTTACGTTTCGTCATGGTTCATGTGCTGCTTTACGAATGACGGAGAGCAAAAAGCAGTAAGCAAATGCGGTGTTTACTAGTAGCAGTGACATGGAACCCAGTAATTTTACGTCTACGTGTATGGGTTTTGTGGTAAGGGAACAAAGTAATAGGGGTTACATTTATTCTAATAATTTCGTGCTTTTTTGTATAATGTTCATATCTTTATTATTCTGTTTGATTTTACTTTAGTTTAATTCAGACTTTAACCCTGGTTTGGGCAACTTCTATGCATAAATAGTTTCGAAATATGTAACGAAAAAAAGTTTAACATTTTAACATTAATTTCACTCATTTCACTAATTTAAATCACAACGATCACCTGCTAATAAAAAAGGATCGAATAAAAATGATGTTGTTATTTGAAATGAATAAAAGCACTTTTTCTATGAATTTTGCCTATTTTATATACCCTTAAAAACCTTCATCATAGATAAAATCGTAAATAAATGTTAATATTTCGAACACATTTAATAAAGTGAACTGCTAATATTAAAACACATTTTTTTTGTGTTCAAATCTGTGTTCATGTTTGTTCAAATGTTGCGTTCCTTAACTTGACGGAAGACGTTTGACATAAGATGATATAAGACGCTTAAATATCATTCGGTTGACATAGATGGTAGTATGCTTGGATCATACCGAATAAAAGATTGCAAATATTTTGATCTGATTCTGATTTTGTTCATTTAGTTTCGCTGAGCTCTAGTAGTTATTTTTAGGAGGAATAACTTCTCTTTTATTTTGCCGGGTCGTGCTATTCGTTTTATATTTATCTGTCCCAAAACACACAGCTTGTATAGCAAATCTATTTCCGGAAAAAAAATCATTCAGAATCGAAGTGTAACACACTAGAAAATACACTTAGTGATAAACGATGAACTATCGCAATCATTCTTATGTCTAAAATTTCCATTCTAACTCGCCAATCAGTGCTCCAACATAAAAAAAAAAAAAAAGATTACTAATAGGTTTCATTCGTTTTGCTCTCGTCCCTCGTTTCCGTAGGAAATGGTTCGAACAACAAGCCGGTCCCGGCCGGCCGTCGCTGGTGAAGGCAATCTTCAAAACGTTCTGGCGCGAATACGGCGTGCTCGGACTGATCACCATCATCAACGACATCGTCATCCGGTTGGCGCAACCGATCTTTCTCGGCTGGCTGCTGCTTTACTTCCGGTACGATTTTCGCCCCCAAACCGTCACCTTTCGGGAGTTGGTTGCCCATTAGACCATTCATTCATTGCGTCGTTTTTTTTCCTTTGTTGACCTTCCAGCAAGGATTCGGAAGTGACGCGCGAAAGTGCATTCCTGTATGCCGGTGCGATCGTCCTGCTAAACGCGCTAAGTGTGATCACAATCAACCAGTACGTGCTCGGAAGCTTCCAGAACGGTATGAAGGTGCGTATTGCGGTTTGTAGCGTCATCTATCGGAAGGCGTTGCGTCTTTCGCGTACCGCACTGGGCGACACGGCCCCCGGCAAGGTGGTTAACCTGCTGTCGAACGACGTGAATCGATTCGACATCGTGTCCGTGTTTCTGCACTCGATGTGGTCGGCACCGCTGCTGGCGATCGTGATCGGTGTGCTGCTGTACGTCGAGATCGGAGTGGCCGGATTGATCGGGATGGTGGTGATTTTCATCGTAACACCGATCCAATCGTACACGGGTAAACTGACGTCCCGGTTCCGGCTGCAGACGGCACTCCGGACGGACGAACGTATCCGGCTGATGGACGAAATCATCTCCGGCATACAGGTGATCAAGATGTACGCCTGGGAGCGACCGTTCGCGAAGCTCATACGGCACGCCCGTCAGATGGAGCTGAAGATCGTACGGAAGAGTGCGTACGTGCGCGGCCTCTACATGACGTTCCTGCTGTTCACCACCCGAACCGCCCTGTTCTGCACGATGATGGCGATGGCACTGCTCGGCAACGAGCTGACGGCGGCACGCATCTTCGTGGTCGCCACGTACTTCGGCATCCTGGCCAACACGATGTCGGCCATGTTCGTGCGCGGCATTGCGGAGATTGCTGAGGCGATGGTGGCGATGCGACGGTTGCAGCGTTTCCTCGAGTATGAGGAACGGGAGGTGGACGGGCTGCTGGACGGGAAGGCGCGTCTGTTGGCGGAGTTCGGATTGAACGGAGCAGATGCGACGGAGAAGCAACGGTTGATCGAACCGGACACGCAACTGCCGCCGACGATCGCGGTGTCGATGAAGAGTGTAACGGCACGGTGGGGCGCTGTCCGGCGGCAGGATGATTTCCCGAAAAAGGGCTCCAAACAATCGCATAATGGTTGCGTGGTGCAGCGGGCGGACGACGCGGATGATGGCCCACCCGGGGCGGCCACCCTCGCCAACGTAAGCATCGATTTTCGCAAAGGTCTACTGATCGGTGTGATCGGACCGGTCGGTGCGGGCAAGTCGTCTCTGCTGCAGGCGATCCTGCACGAGCTGCCGATCGAGTCGGGGAACGTTGTGGCCCAGGGCCGGTTCGCGTACGTCAGCCAGGAACCGTGGGTATTTTCCGGTACCGTGCGGCAAAACATCCTCTTCGGGCAGCCAATGGAAAAGGACCGGTACGAGTCGGTCGTGCGTGCCTGCGCTCTCGTGACCGATTTCGAGCAGCTTCCCGATGGTGACCGGACGATGATTGGCGAACGGGGAGCGGCCCTTTCCGGGGGCCAAAAGGCACGTATCAGTTTGGCCCGGGCAGTGTATCGGCGGGCGGACGTGTTTCTGCTCGATGATCCGCTCAGTGCGGTCGATGCGCACGTCGGTCGCCATTTGTTCGATTTGTGCATCGGTCCGCAGGGTCGCCTCGGGGCGCTCCGTACGACGCGCATCCTTGTCACGCACCAGGTACACTTCCTGAAGGAGGCCGACTGGGTGGTGGTACTGAACGACGGTCAGGTGCAGGCCCAGGGTACACCGCACGATCTCGCCCAGGATGGCATCGACTTTGTGGAGCTCGTCGAACGGAAAGCCGAGGACGGCAGTGAAGCTGGAGGCGATAGAGATGGGTCCGTCAGCGGTGGCGGTGTGGATAAGCGCAGCCGGCGGGGTTCGCGTGTTTCTACGCGCTCCGGTGTTTCCTCCTCCCATGGGGATCTCACCGAGGACGAAGCGAACAGGGACGAACGCGAACAGGCAGCGGATGCACCCGTCCAGAGCAACATGGAGGGTACGTCGCGGGGCAAGGTGCAAGGATCGCTGCTGCTTAGCTACATCGGCAGTGGGGCTAATGCGTTCGTTATGTTCGGACTGCTGGCGCTCTTCCTCGCGACACAACTTGCGGCGAGCGGTGCCGACTATTGGGTTGCGTTTTGGTAGGTTAAGGCGGTCCGTCGAGCAGGCGGTGGGCAGGAGTGTAGGTTTAAAATAAACTTTTTTCTTATTTTTTTTTCAGGACCTCACAGGAAGAACAGCGTCTGTTCCGGGCGGCACATGCCGGTAATGCTACAGAAGCAACAACGGATGAGCCACTGCGGCCCCTTCTGAGCACCGAAACATGCATGGCCATTCACGGTGCGCTGGTGGGAAGCATCTTTCTTATCGCTATTACCAGGTAAGTAGTGTGGAGCCAATCAGCTGCCAAAAAGTGGTGGGTTTTAGTAGCAAAATCGGACGGGTTCTTACCAGCGAGGAGTAACGACTATGGTGGTATAAAATCAGTCTAGTAAACCGGTAAAATGGTAACATGACTACGGTTGCTACGCAAGATAGTGAGTGAGTGAGTGCGAGAGAGAAACTTTTGTTGCATAAACAAAAATATATAAAATATGTATTGGTTCAAATAGAATTTCTAAGAAATAAAACGAATTTAATTTGTTTTCAATTGAGTATCCGAGTGCTATAAAACGCGCTACATGTTGAGATCGAGATTTAAAAAAAAGTTATGAATTAGTTAATCAACCCTTTCTGAAGTTGGTTCTCGTTATGTTTTTCTGCTCTGTATTAGCTACTGAAACACCCCATAACTACCCGAACATGCACATATTTTAACTGAGCTTTTGGTCCCCCTCTCTGTTTCTGTCTCTCTCCACTGCTTCCGAATCTTTCAGATCGATCAGCTTCTACCAGACATCGGTGCGTGCCTCACAGAACCTACACGACGCCATGTTCAAGGGTTGCGTATCGACGACGATGCGCTTCTACGACACGAACCCATCCGGTCGTATCCTCAACCGATTCTCCAAGGACATGGGCTCGGTCGATGAGCTGCTGCCGAAGGCGATGCTGGACGCCTCCCAAATCATTCTCAGCCTGTGCGGTACGCTCGTGGTGACGGTGATCGTAAACCCGCTATTCCTCATCCCGCTGGCCGTGCTCGGCATCGTGTTCGGATTCGTGCGCCGCATCTACCTCAAGACGTCCAAAAACATCAAACGACTCGAGGGCATCACTCGGTCGCCCGTCTTTTCGCACCTTTCTGCCTCGCTAGCCGGGTTGCCTACAATCCGTGCCTTCGGTGCGCAGAACGAGCTGATCCGGGAGTTTGACGCACACCAGGACATTCATACGGCCTCGTTCTACATGTTCATCACCGCCAGCACGGCGTTCGGGTTCGCGCTCGATCTGCTGTGTCTGATCTTCGTGTTCATCGTCGTGTTTAGCTTCCTGCTGCTCGAGCAAGATTCGCTCGGCGATCGGGTGGGATTGGCCATCACGCAAGCGATGGCCCTAACGGGTATGATGCAGTGGGGCATACGGCAGAGCGCCGAGGTGGCCAACTTCATGATGTCCGTCGAGCGATTGCTCGAGTATCGCGACCTATCACCCGAGCGGCAACCGGAGCGACCCCATGCACTGGGAACCGGCTGGCCGGACGAGGGTCGCATCGTGTTCCGCAACGTGACCTACCGGTACTACGAGGGTGCGCCGGCCGTGTTGCGGGATCTTTCGTTCGAGATACGGGCGCGCGAAAAGGTCGGCATCGTGGGCCGTACCGGTGCGGGCAAGTCGTCGTTGATCGGTGCGCTGTTCCGGTTGGCGCTGGTCGAAGGCGAGATACTGCTGGATGGTATCGATACGGCGGACATTACGCTGGAGAGCTTGCGGTCGAAGGTGTCGATCATACCGCAGGATCCGGTACTGTTTTCGGGCACGTTGCGTCGCAATCTCGATCCGTTCGAGGACTATCCGGACGCGGAGCTGTGGAGCGCACTGGAGCAGGTCGAACTAAAGGAGTTAGGCAATACGGCGGCCGGGTTGCAGATGGCGGTAGCGGCCGGGGGTTCCAACTTTAGCGTAGGACAGCGGCAGTTGATTTGTCTGGCACGAGCCATCCTCCGGAACAATCGCATCCTGGTGCTGGATGAAGCCACCGCCAACGTGGATCCAACGTAAGCGAGTACACACAGCCGAAACGCTTCCTCTACTCACGCGATAATTGCTTTCTTTCGTTTCAGCACCGATCGCTTAATTCAAGAAACGATACGGTTGAAATTTGCCGACTGTACCGTGCTGACGATCGCGCACCGGCTCAACACGATCATGGACTCCGATCGGGTGCTGGTAATGGATGCCGGACAGGCCGTCGAGCTCGGTACACCGTACGAGCTGTTGCAGCTTCCGATCAGCATCTTCCGCGATATGGTGCAAGCGACGGGGCCGTTGGAATCGGAACGTCTGCAGCAAATCGCCCACCTCAAGCACACACAATCGAAGGCGGAGTAACGCTGGCAGATACACAGTGGAATCAACAAAGTGTCCTTAGGCAGAACAACCGCACGGTCCAGGTTTTTGTTTTTTCAGCAGTAGAACATGAAACACCGGGACCCGGTTCGTCGAAGCGTGGTGAATCTCGTCTCGTGCGGACGAGAACAGGGGGGGGGGGGTCTTTTGGCTCCGATTTTTAATCCAGTGTCCTTCCAGTAGCAATTCAGTAGTCGGTTTTAGTGTGTACGAGAACTGTATCTGTACGAGAACCGTATCGTACCGTGAGATACCAGAAAGAGGGAGAGTAAGTAGCGTGATGCGTAGTACGGGTGCGACGACTCATTGGGACAAGTTTTGTCCTATCCGATGAGCCAATGAAACACCCAAAAAGGGAACGCGGTAATCGCAATAGTTAGATAGCCGAAACGGAACAACAATCGAACAAAGTACGTACCTTTTAACGTTATGTTATATTATACAGATGATGTTTTATTTTAATGCGTTAACACACAAACAAATAAAGCGTGACAGGGAACGATACGAATTGCAGAAAAGTAATGCGGTGTTTTCTTATTCTCTGACATTACGGTAAGCGAGTTTTTTTTTATTATTTTCTCCCGTTCCTTCTGCGACACCAGCCGGGTCGGGGGACACAGAAAAAATTGCATTATTTTCGCCGCAAACCAGTCGCCGATAGTCGCGCGCTTGTAGTACAACGTTGCCGCACTCGTACCAGGAACGCATGCGAACAAGGTTGACGCCACACGAACCCGAACCCATCCATCGTAGTGTGCTGTGGGTTACGACCAACCAAACCGACAGCGTGTGTGACATGTGAGTGAGTGTGTGTGCGTTTGTTTCCTCCCCTTATTGTCGAACAAGAAGATGACGTCCGGCGGCAGAGCGTGATAGCGTTGGGCACAATTTTACACTCCCCTGCCTACGTTGCCTGCGCTCCTGGTAATATGACGCGAAAGGACTACAAACCTGGCGCGCGATAAACGCTGTCGTGCCCGTGGAGCGTGCGAACGGGTGCGCCAAATTCGCGCGGCGCACTACGTGTGCAGTGCGTGTGAAAGAGAGCGCACTAGCAGCAAATACGAAGCGTCTACCGGTTTCCTTCGCACACTCAGCGCATGCGCATGATGAGGCCGTGCACTGTTGGTATTGTGTTCGAACGAGCGTTTATTTTTTTCTTATGACACATATTTTGGTTCTCTTTAATAAAGATAATTTACAAAATCGATAAGTTTAAAAAAGCTTAAAGCGTTATCAAA
>JXWZ01006213.1:0-23316 GCA_000956215.1 Anopheles farauti No. 4 | reverse complement strand
CCGTAAAGTAAGGTAAAGAAAATTCATACCATTTTTTTAATTCTAACATTTAGACCGAAACTGATTATTTATATATTTGAAGCTGATAAAATAAATATATAATTTATTTTATTTATACATTTTAAAATGAAACTGATGTTATTATATACACAGCAATGAAAAACAATGTTATGGACATTTTTGCCCGCAACCTGTTCATTGTGCAACCGATCCAGCTCAACACCGAAAGAGGAAAGTCCCCACAACACCGCGTAGATGAGATTTGATCGTCGTTCGTGTCGGTTGTGCGTGTGGCGTGTGTGCGTGGATCCTCCCGTGATCGTGTCATCTTAAGCCGTGTGCGTTTGTGACGTCTGTGCACGCGCGCGTCTGTGTGTGTGTGTGTGCGGCAGTGTTCGTTTGGGTGTGTGGAAAGGTCCTTAAGTGCAAGGGATTGCACAACACATGTGCAAATGATCCGCGTCCACCGAGTAAGCCTGTTGCTCCGCTGAAAGAAAGAGAAATCCGAAAGAAAGTGTTAGAACGAACGGCCCAGGCCGAAGTACGGTGGCACACGACCACCACTAAAACACAGCCTCAGCAGCCGTGCGGCATCGGTCGGGAAGCGCTGAACCAATCCACCTCATCCGACGCGCGGTGCTAACACGAAGGTAGGCATCGAGCATAAAACGCGCGACTTCCACGGCTTGGGTTTATCATCCACCCGTCCGGGACCACCCGGCTGAAGATTGGCTCCCCGAAGAAGCACAAACGTTGCGGCGTGCAGACGGCCGCGGAAGACGATTCCGTGCCCTAAAGAGTGAAGGCGACGACGAGCAGCGCAAAACTAGCGCTAGGTGAAAATAGCGACTGAAAGGGCGACTGCAGATTTTGCTTTTCCGTCCCTTCGCGGGAAAGTGCTTCAGCCGCGTGGAGTGTTGGATTTTTTGATCCGAGCGCGTCTTCCGGCTCCTTTCTTTTCGACGCGATGCTATAAACGCGGTGAACGAACAGTGAGAAATTCGGCATTAAATCATCGCCCGTTAGGTCGTAAAGACGCGCACGTTGGCATTAGAGAGGGTCGAACGGTGGGTCAAATCTTGTTTTTTTTTCTCGGTTGAAAAGCTTTTAAAGTTTACATGCGAAAGAGCTGCGGTGAAATTGCCTTCCCAATAAACGGACTTTTCCGAGGTTGATACGGAAATAACCTACATTCATCTGCCATTGGACAATACTCGAAGATTAACAACGGTTTTCTCAATCGTTGCAAGAATCTGCATTATGAAAAACTGCCCTATTCCAACCTGGTGAACCAATCACAGCGATCACATTGAAGTATTGAACAAAAAAAAAACATATCTTCACTGCAGACAGTGTGTGCAGTCTTCACTTTCCACCGGCATCCATATCGGGTGCTCAATTTCACTCCACCCGTCCAACCAGCGACAGCCCGTTTGGAAACCGCTTTTTTCGTGTGCGTGTGTGTGTGTGTTTTTTTTTTTAAATTTTCCCCCTAAGCTGCATTTTCACTTCTCTCGACCATTTGCCTTGTCCTCTGGATTGTTGTTTTTTTTCTCTCGCATCTTTTCATTTTCTCTTATCACCACCCGGTTTGTCGGACCAGTGGGCATTCCAAACCGGGAGGAAAGAAACCCCATTTTCCCTCGGCAACGCTTGACAAGGCCGCGGGTGTGCGCTGCTGCCGGATCGAGCGATCATCATTTCACCACCATAAACGCGATGTTCGAGGCAGTTGCTCATTGAAGCGTTCAATGTGTGTATATGTGTGATTGTTGTTCCAACCTCTTTCCCGCCAACGTTTAATGAGACGGAAAGGGACCCATTCTCACGCGACGCACGGGAGACAGATTTTTTTTTTTTTTATCATAAACACCCAGGAAGCGTACTCCATTCCTTCGATCGGAAGCAGACTTATCTAACGCGAATTAAAATCGGCTCGCTGGTACCTCAGTGTAGCCGGTTAATTGGGCACATTTTTCACCACAATATTCAGCTACCCTCCGGACGGTTGCAAATTAAGAAACCGCGCAATTTTCGCCGGACTAATGAACGCCTGCGGCTCATGTAATGTCCGTGTTGTGCGGTGTAGTTACACGGGCAAAGTTATCGCTTTTCGCCTTACCGCACGATTCACTTTTTTTTTGACACGGGTTTTACGGCTATGTGGTGCGATTAGTTGTGGTGCGTTTTCTGCTTGTTAGGTGAATAATTAATCTGCAGTGGGGCGGCTCTTGACCGAAAGGGAGCGCAGACGGTCAACGTTTCGGACGACCGGTCAACTATCGCACTCGAAACGGGATAGAAATGACCTTGAAAATAAATCGTTTAACGAAGACGCCCGTACGTGAATACATCCAAGCAGGCCGCCGCGGAATGCACTCCATCTAAATCCATCCTCATCCTCATTGAGACACTTGTTGAGACGGTGTCACTAATGCCGCTCGAGCACATGCTCGCCAGCCGGATGTTAGTCAGACCATACCGCCCGTCCTCCTTCTCGTGACCATATGGTAATGATAATAAAAAACAAAGTGACAAATCAACGCCGGAAGCAGTCAATAGGATTTTGTGAACATTCTGGACGAACGGGAGGCTCCATGGCAACGATGATGATGATGATGATGATGAAGATAACGATGGTGGCGGTGATGGTGTGCGCTCACATCCCATCACACCGCATCCAGTAGAAATTGAATAAAATTATTCAAGACACAGCCGGTAGCGGGCGCGAAAGAGATGGCTGCCGGTGGACGGTAAACAATTGCCTAAATTAATTAATTGATGCGCTTTTCGCATGTGTGCACCCGGCGACATGGCGCAGCAGTCGGAAATGGTAAAAATGGCGGTTCCGCTTTGTAATTATGTCAATGGTTTTTCAACCGCCGCATGTGATTTTACTCCACTTCCGCAAAAAGGGCAGTGCTACCGTTTCGAGGGTCAGTGCGTGGAGCTACACGTACTGAAAGAGGGTCTGATGAGTTGAAGGTTGTTCACGTTTTGTTCGATCATGAAAAGATAGGGGTGTATTCTCCTAATTTCAAATAGCTATGTGAAACAACTATGTGAAAAGAAGTCTGTCAGCCAAAGTCACATGGTTAGATAATGTTTCCTTAAAAATACAAGATACATTCCTAAAACACGCAAATACTCTGAGAACTCTCTGATCTGCTTTATTTTCCGCCAGCACTCGGTCATTTCGTTGACGTTTTTTTTTAATTAATCTTTTTTTTAACTTCAACAAAATTCATGGGCTTGTCAATGCGTCAGAACAATCACCTTATCCTTAAACTGCATGTGAACAAATGGAAGATTATGATATTATCGCACGATGCTCGAACCCCCCAAAAGAATAGAACCCTGCTCGAAAACCAAAAAACTTTACCACAGGTCACTAGAATATGATTCAGCCGTCTACTTGGAACAATAACCTCGCTAAGATTAGGTGGTTAGTGAGCAAAACGAAAGAGAGAACAAAATCAGACACCTTCACCTGATGAAAACCTGTAGATAAGCTGCGCCCCTACCGAAACACTGCGCAGCGTTTGACCGATTTCCTCTCCCGAAACCGAATTCGGATTCCCGAAAAAAAGGGAAGAACACAGAAGAAAGAAAAAAAGCACGCTCGCTGTGGTCGTAAAAATTGTTTGCCCGACGGTGGACAGATGCCTGTTGGCCCGGAACCGGTTCTCCGGGATTCCGTGCCCGCGTGCCCCGGGGCATCATTTCGATTTAATTTCCATCGTCGTTTGTGTTTTTGTTTGGCGCGTTCGGTTGCCTTTGCGCCCGTTCGTTCGCGCGTTCGTCACCGTCTTTCGGATCCTTCGGTCTTTTGCTTCGTTCTGTGTTAATTCCTTCAGTTCTTACGCCCCGTGCTATTGCCCCGAGGGAGTTGCGGGACCGCCGGACAGGTTGGTCAGAGGTGAGATTTTCTTTCCGCCGTGTGTTCTTTCTCGTGTGTTTCGCTTTTTCGGACGGATCTCGAAGCCGCCCGGCAAGGGCAAGGGCCTCTGAAGCGAGCATCCGAGCGCGAGAGAGTGCGATCGTTGAATTTTCAAACCCGAATCCGGAACGGAACGGGTGGAATGTTTGACCCGCCGTGTACCCCGTCGGGTGCAGGGCAACCGGCATCCATCGGCCGGCCTTCGGGTGAGGCTCAAGAGCCACTTGCTCGTGGCTCGATCGATGCATTATGCATCATCCCGACGAATGCGTGGAATGCCGGTGCGCAAACGAAGGAAAAGTGTTTTGCTGGGCTTGACCGTCGCTCCGAGGGTGATGTCACTTTTCGTGTGCCAGAAACAACACTACACAATGTAACCAGTCCGATGTTCTCCTGATTGATTCTGATACCACCTCCGGCCGTCGGTGGAATGTTAGTGAGAATGTTAATAAAATTTGCACCTCACGCTGGCCGCACATCTGGCAGCGAAAGCATAAATCAAACCGGTGACCGGAGGCAACCGCTCCTTCACGTTCGGAACCGGCTGCACCGGTTGGCTGATAATGTCATTCGCTGCTCACCGACCGGAACCCGGAGCGCAAGCCAGACTTACCGCGAAAGTACGCACCGAGCCCCGAGGAGAAATTCGAAAACCTCACCGTCCGTGGGACGGCCACTTTCTCTTTCCGACAATTGAAAGTGTGCGTCATAAAATATATTCGACCAACTGTCAACGCCAGCACGGATGACGTGGTGTGAAGTGTGCGGTAATGTCTGCCGGCGTGGCGATTTGCATTTGTGCTCCATCGAAATACGGAGCGCACACAACGCTCAAGGCCTTTGGGGCGACGTGATTTCGTCGCACCCATCGGAAGCGACGAACGTACGAATACGGATGTTGCCGATCGTAACCCCCAGCACCAAACGACCCTCACGGGACCTAGTTTGGGGTGGGAAGTACCAAACATGGGAGAACCTTACCTTGCGTTGGTGAATCATTTGGATGGCAGTTTGGGTTCCCCGAAGGTTGCACGCGGGGCGGTCAGAAACTCGTCCTATGTGGGCAGGATATTAGCTTTATAATTCAATTTGGTTCGTCCAGTATCAATGCGCTATAAAAATGGAGCGATGTCATTGTGGTTGTTAGAAATAAGCGAAATATAAATCGAATGAATAAAGACGTGCTTTAAATTAAACTGGAACATCTTCGTTATTGTTGCCATGTTTGATCTATGGTCAAGCGATTCAAATATGAATTATGAATCCTTCTTCTTGAAATTAATATAGATGGTTATGATTGTCCTAAAAAAAAAAAAATAATGAAAAAGCTATAATTTTTAATTAATCACGTTTACATACAGATATTGAAAATATTAAAAAAAAAACGAAGGAACACAAAATAGGTATCCTTTAACTTGGCGAATTAGATAAAATTAGCACAAAAACTTGTTATCCTTTTAATGAAGCGTAATAATGTAATAATTGTACCATTTTATTACAATTTTGGTGCAAAAAATATCTTTAATAATAATAGTTCGCACAAGAAACATAAGGAACCACTGCTTCTGCTTGCTAAATACCAGCCCACACAGCCCATCCTCACCGACCCGTGTGCGTGTCAACTATAATCTTCTACACCCCACAAATGGTCAATTATAAGGCAGGAGAATCAACGCCCGCACATAACGCGTCCAACTCGTTTTACATCCACTTACATCGAGCCGATCGCGTGGGCCAAAAAGCGCGTTGGGGTAAAGAGTGGCTGGCGATGGCGCACTCTTGCAACAAACTGCAACTATTAGATAACAACGCATCGTACCGGCCCGCCATGATCCAGATGATTCCGGGTAGGTCGTTGTGCGCGCCGGCATGGAAAACCCCGGTCACCCGGCACTGCAAACGATCTTATGAAAGTACGCCGGGGCCGTTTCACTTTTTTCAACCTTCCCTCCCATCTCCGCACTCGCTTCGTGGTAAATACGCGAACCCAAGGTGTTGGGTTTTTAGCTGGGTGCGTATCTGTGCCCCAGGCCCCAGCGGTCGGTGTGTCCGATTCCGGGTGGGTTCGGGGGAGGGGAGCGGCTTTCGTAACACAACTCGTTTCTACGCTTACATCGCACCGGGCAAAGCTGGGTTCAGTTTTCGGTTCATTTTATCGCCGGTACGTGCGGTAATGTTTCACCTTTCTATTCGTTCTGTAGCATTCCCTCCCGGGGGGACCAGATCCGAGCTAATCAGTTGCAGTTCGATCGAGTTACTGACCAGCTTATCCAACGGTCTGCTTTCATATCTTTCGCACGTCACCTGCAAATGGTTCAGTGGTTGGTTTTTTTTCTTCTTTACCATACGCGATCGATTTCAATTAGCGGGTCAAATGATGGCGACGGAGATTTTCTTAAAATTTCACTACACTTTTCCACCATCCACGGAAGATTCCCACCGTTCCCAACGGCACGGCTCGCTAATGATTTCCGAAGCGTTTTCCAAGCGCTCGGGTCAACCGAGCGCAGAAACAAAGTTATAATTATACCGGAAATGTGGTTTAGAAAAAGCGGTCTTTCCAATCTTCCAAATCGCTCCCCCCAAAAAAAAAAACAAAAAGAAAAACAATAATGCCCGAATGCACCGAAATCGCACGATCACAAAATTCGTTTGGATGCCTTTTGTCTCGGCGAGCCTCGGCGCCCCCTTGGGAAACGAGGAACGGAACGGTGCACGAGCTTTTCCCACCGAGGTATAAAGGTTTCCATTTCGCGGCGCGGGTCGGTAATTTATGATTCTGACGACCGGTTGAAGACCTTCGGCGATGAGCGCCCGATCGTGGTAGGATCGAAAAACCCGTTTTGGTGGTCGCGACTAATGCCACATCGAAGCTAATTTCCTTGTCCAGCGTGTAGCTCTCATCCCATCCCAGACACGAGCATCTTCTCCTAGCGCCAATCGATGACGAGCGGCGAGAATGGCTCGACGACATTTCCAAGCTACGGTAAATGTCAGCCCAAGACAGATTGACTAACACAACGAGCTGCACGGCAAATGCAAACTGCTGGTGCGCTATTAGGCTAGGAATGGAATTACTTTCGAGCACTCTTAATCGAATCATTCGTTCTAATAGGTTGTTTGTTTTGTTATTGTTTTGTTACTCATGCTGGTAAAGTCAACAAGAACTGGGTCATTGTCAGCAAGTAAATTTTCAATTAATGCTGCTCCAGTGAGATCACTTTCATCACAGCAATGATTATGCATATTTTTTCCTGTTCGTATTTTTTTAAAGGATGTTTTCAAGTAAAAACACAAAAGTACATGATACCATGAGATCCTAAAATAAACACCTAGCGAAACGTAACCAACTGTAATTCTCTCGCCACTCACCGGCCTTGGGCGCAGACAATAGACTTCAATGCTCAAGAATGAGACGAACCCCATCGCCGGCGGCTGAACGGCTCATGGCGTCATGCAGAAGGCATCTCTGCGTGATTTGAACATCCACTTGCCATCTTCATTCTTTTCTGCTCCTCTCCCCGTTTGGTATTATGTGCAAATGAGTGATAAATCAATGACGCTCAATCAGCGAAGACGCGGCCCGCTGCACTAGCCGGAGCTGAGGGTGTTTTTCCCTTTGTTTTCGTCGTTTCATACCCCACAGCTCATCACCGGCTCTCCGGTCTGACCTGAATACATTGTTTACCGTGTGTTGCGTGGGTGATTCCGCTTCCAGCCCGGTGCGCGGGAGGTGGGAGTCAGCAAAGAAAAGAAAAAGAAAAAAAAAACAGAAGCGCCAATGCAGCGGCTTGGCTGGCTACGGTGCTCCGCGAATGTAAATAATTGCAATCGATTCGATTGCGCAATCGGTCAATCGGTGGTCAGCGCGGTAGGCGGTCGCGGCCGAGAGAATTATTGCACGGATTGGGGCATTGCATTACTCA
Organism: Anopheles farauti No. 4; assembly: GCA_000956215.1. NCBI lineage: Eukaryota > Metazoa > Arthropoda > Insecta > Diptera > Culicidae > Anopheles > Anopheles farauti No. 4. The sequence continues at coordinate 15,450 of JXWZ01006213.1, read as the reverse complement.
CCGAATACTGGTCATAAATTGTGACGTCGAGAGGGTTCGCCACTTGGACACGTTTGGAGAATCGCAGCCGAGTTCTGCGGTTGCCTCATCCCGAGTGTTCGCTTCCGTGTGATGTTGGATGGGTTTCCCAGACCTTGTTCGTGTGAGTGAGCAAAGAGTGCTGCATGTGAGAAAAAAAAAACAAACTAGCCGTTCACGTCACACCAATGACCCTCGTGGTAAGGTCTCTCCAATTTCAATATGACGCATTATTGCTTTCATCCTATCTGAGAGTGTGTTGCAGGAGCAACGATTGATCGTCTCTGCTCACCACAGTGGGCCAGTAATGATTTAGCGTCGGAACGAGCTACAAGCTTGACCAGAAACTCGATCCTCAAGCGATCGATTTTTTTTTGGTGTGTGCAAATTCGAAACAGTGGTAGTATTTTTTATTACAACCGAATCGTGCCAAATCATCGTGCCTTGAGCGTGAAAGTGAAACTCACACTTTATGGCAGGCTTGTGCCGTTACGGGATGCTGTTGCCTCACACCGTAGTGGACCGCGTGTCGGCTTAACGCAGACAAAAAATAGTTCACTTCCGGTTGTAAACTTTTCCTTCCCTCCAGCTACCGAAAACCGTAAATCTTGTCACGTGTGAAGGAAAAAGTCGTTTTTGGGATAATTGAAATAAGAATTTAAATTGGCTCTCGTGACCATTAAAAATCCCGTAAAAAAAAACCCTCCAAGCAGTCCACCATTTGCGCAGTGCGCTTGCACGTGGTCACTTTCAATTTCATTTGTGTCATTCCGCACCGAATTTCAGCGACTTTTGTTTCATAGCCATCGCTGGAAAAACCGTTTTTTTTTTCTTATTTTGTGTCTCATTTTTCTATCCCACACAGGAAGGCCAAGGAAAAAAGACTCCGGATCCCAGCAGCGACACCGTCCGGTGATGAGTTTACGTTGAAAGCGACTCATCACCCCCACCATCACCTCCTCCACCACAATGGAAGAAATGACAATCGTGCGCACCGGTAGCCTGTGAAAATTACGTGTCCATTTCTGTGCGTTTCGTGCGGGTGAGGTGAGTGAGAAAATAAGTGGCCTTTGCCGCGACCGCGTGCGGGCCGGAGCCGGGGTGCGTGAGAAAGCGAAACTAGTCGCTCGGCCAGTATCGAAGGAAAATTGTGTCGTCGCCACGAGAAACAAAAAAGTGTTCCTCCCGATCAGTTTTCGATGATCCAATTAGTGCCGATGTAGTGAATCGTAATCGTTTTAAACACCACAGTGCGACTGAAGTATCCAACCCAACTCGAAGCGTTGCTTAAACCGTGCAAATTGTGAATCGTGACCAGTGCGTTCAGTTGAGTTGAAGTGTTGTATCGGAAGTGAGCGATAAACTCGAGTGACTAAACTCCATTAAATGATTCAAAAGAAGATGACAAACATGGGCAGCATCAAGGGCCAGCTGGTGCTCCTAATAGGATTATGCTTAATGAGCTGGATGACCTTTGCGCAGGATACAGAAGGTACGTGCGAGAACTTTAAGTTGTGATCATTTTTAAGGACAAACATAACTAAGCCTGCTTGTAATCTCCATCCAACATCCCAATTGAAACGAATGTATAAATCAAAACACTCAAACCGATCGTAGGAAAGAACAAAAACGTTACCTTCAATCTTTAACGCCACATGAAGTTACGAAAAATCTGTCCAAAACAGAAACAAACGACACGTTCAAAACAGAAACGCAACTAACAAAAGTAGTTCCCTGCCGTGTTCCTCTTTCGTTACTCACATGCTCAATCTAATGATCGATCAAATCAAATTACAACTCTCATCAGCGCGTGTGTTTGTGAGGATAGTTTTGTTCATCTTCGTCTCTTACACGAAACCCGTCCCGGTCCGCAGTGGCCTGAAAAATCGAAACATCATTACGTTTTTCGTGCCCTGTCCCGCTTCCCTGGTTTGATCCAAATCAAGACAATGGCCGTGACGATCGCAAATAAGCGATGGACGTCCACATACGTACGGTCGCTCGCGCCATGCCAAACCTTCCGGGAAACCTTTGCTTGACTCACCGGGTCCAACGGGCTTTTGTTGGCTTTCTATGAAGCACGAGAGGACAACAAAAAAAACGAAGCAGCTAATTACGATTCCAATTCAAACATGAATTGGGAAAATCGTACGATTGCGGTAGCGAACAGTTCCCTTAAGTTTTGATTGGAGTCTCATAAAGATGTCGCACATTTACCGAAGCCAAAGCATTGGTTCCGAAGGTTCTGAAGCGAAACACAACCTTGATCTGTGCGAACCGGCACAATATTGTGGTTCGTTTACTACCGTGTAAACAAGGTACTGCCCAGCAAGATCTAACCGAAACAAAACAACAGTAAACAACACGAAGAGACGACACATCAACACTGCCGGACTGCCGGAAGTGGCTTACTTAGGAAAAACATGTGCTGCTTCATTCACAGATGCTCACCCCGGGCGATAAACAGCTCCAACGGCACGCGGGAATCCCTCTTTTTCTCGTTAATGAAGCAATCGTGATGCCAATGGTGGCGGTAGAAAGCTGCATTGCGAAGGGAAAGTCCACTATCAAATCGGTCGCTGTCCACATGGTGGCGTACCGTCATCGAACGGTTCGTTCTGCTTGCACCTATTACAAAAGTGACGCTTTCTCGATGGGACACAATGGGGTGGACAGGGTTATTTGCACCGGGCTGAAAGGAAACCTACAGATTAGGTTGCATATTTGTCCTCCTTATTTGTTGTTGCTCCACCATCTGGGGACAGTGGCTCCCATTATATTGACTAACTAATCAAGTTTCTAATGAGGTTAAACTATATTTTCTGTCTCATTTTTTTTTTCTTTTTGCAGTTACATCCACACCGCGCAATGAAGCAATAACTACGGATGCCACCAGCACAGTAGGCTTTTCGACAGAGTCTACGACAACTGGTGATTCCTCGCTGGAAGTGCTACCGCTGACGACAAAGTCTAGCGGTGAATCCATCCTTCAATCGACTGATCAGCCCAAGCCGCTCGAAGACGCATCAACTACCGAGCAAAGTGCTGACTCATCCGTCGGCCCGTCTACCGTTGATCCTGCGCTGGATTCCAGCACATCTTCCGAGGTCAGGAGTAGCGACGACGTACGTCCCGCCACGATGTCCGGTACCAACACAACCACCACGTCTGTGTCCCATCCACCGGAGGAGCCAATCTCCACGACGGTGGGCACAGGCGAGTCAGATGTTTCTGCGGCGGCGATCACCACCACAGCGACCACCATCAAACCGGTTATTCTGCACGTCAAGACACCCGAAGAAGAAGCGAACGATCGTACGGGCGAGAATCCGCCCTCGATACTGAACCACTTCCTACCGAGCGGCGAAAGTTCGTCCGAGGAGCTGCTCAAGATGAGCGACGTGCGTGCGTCGGCGGAAGTGCGTGGACGGGCGATCAGCTTCGGACCGAGCGAACCGATCAATTTCGTGACCGCACCCAATCTCGTCACCACCGTACCGCCGCCCCCAGCGCAACCCCGGGTTGAGAGCGCCACGACGGCGAGCCCAACGATGAAGCCGTCCGATGACCTCAGCGACATTAGCATGGAGTCGACGGATTCGAGCGAACCGAGCGGCGGCCCGGAAGGAAAGTCGATGGAGATGACGACACCCGGCGAATGTATTTTCAACGGCGTCGAGCATAAGGTAGGTTGCGACAGACGTTCTTTTCACGCCGCCGGATGTGCCACTGGCTGTGTGTTTGTTTGTTCGTTTGTTTGCCGGATAAAGCGGTCCGGTGCTTAACTGAGCGTTGAAAGTGGTACACCGGTGGATCATTACGCACTGGTAGAACGTTTCGCACCGTGCACCGTGATTGCTTCACGCGTGTTCTGCTGGCACTGGTTGGGCGCGAAATTGCGTTGCACAAATCCCTCCACATCACCTTTCGACCTCACGGTGCATGTACGCTAATCCATGGTAAATGGGAGCACCTTGAATTAACGATCGGAAAATGCAGTCACATTCACCGTAGGTGACACCATATTGAAGGAATGCACGCATTCGTGTCAGCCTATCGGTTCAACTGCAAGCAAACCCCGAAAGGGTCGCTCGCACCTTGAAGCACATAATGCACGCAACTTCCAACACGGCTCTAGTGCGTGTTTCAAGTGCTTTATTTTATGCTAGTTGCATGCCACCACCTTCGAGGCTGTGCTGCAGCTCTTCTCGCCGAGCGAACTGGATCGCTCGGTGGGTCTTACGCAATTTCTACCGGTGCGCATCCGCCACAACAATATTGCGAATAAATGGAACGGCAAACCCACGGTAGCACCGATTATCGATCCCGGCGTCCGGTGTTGCGGGGAAGAAGGAAGCAGAAGACGAAACGCTGGGCACAATTGTGGCGCACACAAACTGGGTCACATTAGGAGGGCAAAGTGATGCCCAAGCTGAGAAGCTGAGATTGCTTCGCACGCACAACGCACACACACACACACCGCGGCGCGCTGGATTGTTTCGCAAAAGTTTTCCCCGCGACGAGTCGTAATGGTTCGGGGGAGCAGAAAACCGCTGCTACTGGTGTGAAGCGCGCAGGTTGCTGTCCTTGAACTCACACCGTGTGCCTTCAATTTTTTAGCTTTCTTTGTATCGCTGTGGGTCTTTGCGAGCTAGTTCACGATAACCGGATGGAGTCGACATTGAGCTAATTTGAGCAAACTAGAAGGTGTAGGGAACAGGAATTAATTATTATTAAAAAAAAAACCACACGAAAAAGGCGACCTGTTAGGCGACGTGAAACCTCTAAATTTGCAGATAATATGTTTCAGTAATCAAAAAAATAAAAAAAACCTTGGTCATGGACGAGTGCTTTAAGACAATTGAACATTCTAAACTCGCTGATTTGAAAGAAGTGCTACTGGGATCCTCATTTGCAAATTCTAACAAACATCTACCGAAGTTGCCATAGAGGATTGCGTTTTAATGTGTTCGTATCTAAAGTAAAGTCAGGCCAACAAATCAGTGCGATTTCTGTAAGGTCTTTGCTTCTACTTTTTGCAAATCGTTATGGCAATTGAAGGACTTTATCTAAAGCATTTTTTTTTCGAAACAAGATAGACAGTAGTTTTCAAGAAACTCGTCAAAAGCCGTCATTTGATCAGCATGTCTGAAATAATCAAAACGCTAGTTACACGAACGTCCCAATGCCCATAAACAAGATCCAGAGTGGCTAACTTCCAGAGTTGCCCTTAACCTCACAGTCACCGTCGAAGATCGTGAGAAATGTGCGTCTTTTCCTCGCAGAAGATCGATTTTTCATAGTTACCTTTTAGGGAGTTCATTAGATTAGCAGCATCCCGCAAGTTCCCATGTCGCGACCGCATGAGAACCTACTCCACTCTCAGAAACACCGCTTCGATGGGAACGTGCGACGGAATATTCAAAGCGTGCCGCAGGCCATCTTTCGGGCTGCTCCGTTCGCCGAGCTTTCGTGAAGTTCTATGTACACTTCGCAGCTCACCTGCGCGGTTCACGACAGGCATGAAGAAGCACTTAACCTACATTCGATCTCGATTTAGCTCCGTCTGTTTTTTTTTTTTTTTTTCGATGATCGCTTCGGTTTTGTCAACAATCGGCCACCATTCGAACCGGTTCAATGGGTGGCGTGGGACTTGTAAAAAACAGCCTTTTCCAACCAGCATTGTTTCACAACCACCAGCGCAACTGGTGCTTGCACCGATTTCAGGTGTCCGACAGACAACTATCACTTTCTGTTTCTGTTTCTGACATGAATATGAACGACGATCATGTTTCGTCTAAACCACTGGGTCTTCTTTCACCTCCGCAGACGAATGCTACCGTCGACAAGGGCTGTGACGAGCGATGCCACTGCGAGGAGGATGGCAAATGGCGCTGCGAACCACGCTGTGGACGACCCTTCGTGAAGCGTGGCAAGACAACGCTCACGGCGGGCTGCTACGAGAACCCCTCCAAGACGGACGAATGCTGTGCCACGTTGATCTGCCCCTCGGAACGATTCACCGATGGACGTGTCGGTAAGTTGTGCCGGAGCATCGTAATTACGTCGTCAGTCGAAGTAGCTCAGCGGGCGGGCCGGGCGAGAAAGTGTAGATGGCGCAATCGATCAATAGGCGTTGGCCGCGTACACGGAAATACGATCGAGCAAAGCGTGCGCTGCCACGAAATGCCATGCGATTATGCGAATACGCAGTTTCGGTGGTGGTGCTGGTGGTATTGTTTTGCATTCGGAAAAGCTAGATGTGATCTTACATAATCAAAACCCATCACCCACGAATCTGGGTCTCTGGCATGGTTACCGCAGACTCGGTCAGTAATATCCGTGTCTTTCTGCTCCACAGAACCAACCCCCGTATCGGAGGAGACGACCACGGCCAAAGCGATCGTGACGAGCTGTATCTACAAGAATCGGTCCTATGGCATCAACGAGCGGATGGAGGTGGGCTGTGAGCAGATTTGCACCTGTTCCAGTGACGGTGAGATGGAGTGTGTACCTCGATGTGCGCCGCTCAATGCAACCCGCTCGGAACAGTGCGTAGTGCTGCCAGATCCACACGATCCGTGCTGTAAGCGGGAGTTCTGTGACGTCACACTGGACGACCACGAACAGAACAGCGGTGTGATGATGATGATGGCTCCGGCTTCCTCTTCATCATCCCCTTCGACTACGGTCGGTCCGGAGCAGGAAGTCCCGGCTGATGCGGAACCCACCGAACACATGATGGGCTCCAGTTGTGAGTTCAAGGGTCGTCGTTACAATCTGAACGATCAGTTCCACGACGAATGTAACGCACTCTGTATCTGCACGGACGCCGGTGTACATTGCGCCAAGATCGAGTGCCCGTCGGAGTTCGGTTTGGATGTGCTTGATCCGCACTGTCTCAAGTGGGGCCCAGAGCCTGCTACCTTCCGCGCGATTGCACCTCGTTGCTGCCCGGAGCGGATGCGCTGCATCGATAATGGAACGTGCGAGTACAAGGGTCAGTTCTTTGATAACTGGTCGGATATACCGAGCAATCTTACCGGTTGCGAGCAGCACTGTTACTGCGATACGGGTATCGTTGAGTGTCGGCCGGCCTGTCCGCCAGTGCCTGCCGCTCCACCGTCCCATCTGCCGTGTAGCTCCAGAAACGCTCGCCTGATGCCTATCCCTGGCGAGGAGTGTTGTAAGCACTGGGCTTGTAGTCCGAATGCGGACAACGGAATTGCAAGCGGTAAGTAATAGTTTCGTTCGCCCTGTTTGTTTTGAACGCGTGTGTTTGTATGTGTGTTTGATCGATTTCTCCTACACCAACTCTGTCTGCTCCTGCAACTCACTCCTTTCCGATTGGGACATTTTCTCGTTCATGCCACACACTGCCTGCACTGCATCCCATTGCCACCACACCTGATCGTGATCATACCGATCATCCTACGGTTACCTTTTGCAGGAAACGACGTTCTCAAGCCGTTGCTCATGCCGGGCACGATTAATCAGTTCCTGCCCACAAAACCACCGCGAACGGACACGAAACCCTCTCCGACCGACAAGGACAAGCATCCCGAGCCGGCATCACCGGCGGTTCCTTTCTATCCGACCGTCGATGGGAAACCACCGAAGGTTCCACAGGACAAACCACACAAAAAGTACACCAAAGAGGACGCGACAAAGAAGGATCACTTCAATAACATTTTCGGCGGTGGTACGCAGCAGCCGGGTGAGCATCCGGAGCTGCCGGATGACGGGAAGTACGACTATGGTAGCTACGAGGAGGGCACGAAACCGGCAACGCTCGGTGTGCAACGACCCGGTCCTCCCGGTTACTATGGGCCGGAGATAAAACCACACTACGGTGGTGAGTTCAATCCGTACCTGCACCCGGGTCAAGCGATACCAACGGCCGGCGGTCAACCCGTTCTTCATCCCGGTCAACACCCGGCCGGGCTTGACAAGCAGCTGCTGAACGTACTGGGCCCGAACGGACCCGGCAGTCTGCCACCGAACATCCGCATTGAGCAGCTCCTGCAACATATTCACTCGCAAGATCCCAATGTACCGGCTCAAGGGCCACCGCTGTTGCATGGTCAGAATTTGCCCAACATTCCGCCCTATCAATCACAGCTACCCATACAACCGTCGGCGACGGGTAACGGCATTAACTACAACCAGTACGGTACGGATCAGCATGCTCCATCGCACGTAGACATCGGTATTGCACCACCGCACGACCATTCACCACCATCGGAACCAGCAGGTTCATCACACTTTTCACTTTTCACAAAACCTCACTCACCTCACCAGTCTTTAAGGGCACTGCTTGCTTCACTAATCTCTGCATGCTCTTGTTAGTTAGCCACTTGCATCGCTTATTTCACTGCCCGAAGACGCCAGTTTTGCTTTGTCCACATACTCATCCGCTCATCTCAACTCGTTCACAGGTCCAGCAGGTGTCGGAGGACCGGGAGGTTTAGCGTTCTCGGCGCTGCAAGTTGATTTGAAAGTACTCGCACTGGATGCCATCGATCCCAACACGGTACGGGTGATCTTCCTCGTTCCGCAGGTGTACGTTGGACTTCACGGACGAGTTGAGCTGCGATACACGCGTACCCGGAACAACGATACCAGCACCTGGCAGTCACAAGTCTTCGCACCACCGGACGACCTCATAGCGACACCTCAGCTAGAATTTGAGCTTCCCGGACTTAACGCCAACACGGAGTATCGGGTCAAGATAACGCTCATACTACGCGATGTTAACTCCCAACCCTCTAGTCAAGTGTACACCGTGCGCACGCCCTCGGATCGGGTCATTACGCCACCGCCGATCGGTATCGGAACCGGTCATTTCCCGCAAATGAGTCACCCGACCAACTTCCTGAAGGAAATCATCCAGGACCCGGAGTTGCGCGCGTCGGAGGTTAATTCAACCTGGGCAAAGATCAACTGGCGGAAGCTCGACGACGAGGAGCTCGACTACGTTGACGGCATACAGCTCCGGTACCGGGAAATTGACAGCAAAGTGTACCACGCGACACCGCTAATTCATCGAGCGCTCAGCGAGTACACCGTCGAGGGTCTACAGCCGCAAACTCGCTACGAAATGGGCATCTTCTTCATTCCGTTCCCCGGCCATGGTGAAGAAGTGCGGGCTGGAGAGATGCTGCAAATCACCACGGCCGAGCGGATCGACGTGTACGGCTTCGAGGTGGTGGTGAATGCGAGCAAAATCAAGGCCACCAGCGTGGAAGTTAGCTGGTCAGGAGTGCCCTATCCCGAAGACAAATACATTAACATCTACCGAGCGATCTACCAGAGCGACAGTGGAAAGGAAGATTCAAGGTACGGTTTAACAGACGGGCAGTTTGTTTTCTGTTTGGGCAATTATTAACATTCCTCCTCCAACAGTGTGTTCAAGGTGGCCAAGCACGACTCAACGACTGGTACGCTTATCGCCGACCTCAAACCAGGCACGCGATACCGTCTATGGCTTGAGATGTACCTCACGAATGGTAGTATAAAGAAGAGCAACGTAGTCAACTTCATCACCAAACCCGGCGGACCAGCCGTCCCTGGAAAGACAGGTGGGTTAAGTTACCATACTTGTCCCGATGGGGGTGTGTTGTTTCGTTCTCAATAGAATAGTTTTTTTTTCCCATGCAGATAAATTAGCAGCCGCGGGAGCTGCCGGTGCCGTGAATGGAGACTACTACGGTCCGTTGGTCGTTGTCGCTGTTATTGCTGCGCTAGCCGTAATGTCTACACTCATACTGCTTCTCATACTGACGAGGCGACGAGTGCAAAGTGCTACGATAACACCGCCGAGAAAGAATGACGCCGCGTACGATAATCCTAGCTATAAGGTCGAAATTCAACAGGAAACGATGAGTAAGTGCACTGCGCGCTATCAAACTTTGATTAATATGTAACTAATAATGTTTCTCTCCTTGCAGATCTATGATTCGAACGAGTCTCGCTTTGATGGCCAGCTAGCGTCGCATATGGGCTGCCACCTCGATAAGTCCTTTGTAGAGCACTACTGTTGTGGTTGTGTCAGAAAGATTGATATTTATTTCCCAGTCCATCGATGTGAGACTACGGCTACAACTCAGTAGCAACCGATGTTCTCGTGTAAATAGTAGAGAGATAGTCCGTCCCGTAAAAAAAAAAACATGCGAAAGCACGCCACAGATTGCAATCGCACATCACTCTCCATCCTTTTAACAATAGCCATAATACCGATGTATAGCTTAGCGAATTAGTGTTTCAACGAAGCGAAGGGGCTAATGTAAATAAACCGTCGTGCTAATGGAGTGGCAACGAACGATTAAATCGAACCACGAATGTTCGGGGTATATGTACATAAATAAAATTTACTCAAGTTTTTAACTACCACATTCCGCGTGCCGGTCAGTCGATGATAAATTTGTAACAATCACGTCCTTTCTTCAGCAAAAATCCTTGAATATTCATCGTATCGATGAGTTCGCTGCAGTTTGCTGCGATTCCACCAGCAACCATGGCCTGCTTCAGTTCGGCCGTCGTGAAAAGTGTCGTTCCGGTTACAGCTGAGCGAGACGCTAGCACTTGAGCAAACTTTCTCACCATCGACGTTTTGCTCGTTCCACTACCGTTGGTCAGCCGGGTAAACTGTAAGTCACCCTCGTCCGTACTGAACACATCGAGCATGCTCTGTCGCAGGATGGCTAGAACGTCACGGACATGTGCAACTGTCGCTTCCGACGACAGGTCAATCTTCGCTCGCGCTTGTGTTAGGCGAATCAAACCTTCCAACTGCCGGGTGGTGACAGGGATCATGTCCATCTCACGGTGCGATCGGCGTAATTCGACAAAGAAGTCACGCAGCTCCTCCGCAGCCTTCGCTGTCAGTTTAGGATGAACGTTTTTGCGAGCGTATCCTGTGTATAGAAAAAATAAATAAATTAGCAAAATATATTCCAAAGAAAACAAAAGAAAATACAACACACCAATATACTTCTGCACAAGTTCCGCAGGCAGTAAATCCATCGTTTCACCCGGTGCTAACCGTAACCGTTCCTCCAGTGATGATTCTCCTTCCTCCTCAAACGAACTGGGTCCAGATGGCTCAAAGAAGGGATGAACCGGTGTAGAATTTGTTTTCGATAGTCCATGCACTTTCTGAATATGTGCAGTAAGCAAATTGTCCGTTCGCTCGTTTGAGCGATCCAGCAGAATGAAAACCAAATCGAAACGTGATAAGAGTGCCGGATGAAGCTTCAAGTTTTCTGAAACCGTTTTCGCTTTGTTGTAGTGTCCACCAGCTGGATTAGCTGCGGCCAGAACGGTTGTACGTGCAGGCACCGTGCAGATAACACCCGCCTTGGCCACACTAACCGAGCGCTGCTCCATAACCTCGAGCAGCCCATGATGCCCGGACATTTTGTCAAACTCGTCGATACAACAAACGCCCTGGTCGGCTAGAACGAGGGCTCCTGCTTCCAGTGACGCACCAACACCTTTTTCCATCCGCACAGTCACTGTTAGCCCTACATTCGATGAGTTTGTACCACAGACGAAGATTCCTCTCGGTGAAACATTGGCACAGCTTTGCAAAATTTGACTCTTCCCTATTCCCGGATCACCAACCACGAGCACGTGAATTTCTGCCCTGGTGCGACTGGTAGTCGCTTGTCCACCGAACAATCCGAGCAGCAGGCCCGCCTTAACAACCTCATGTCCATAGATAGTGGGACAAAGTGATTGTACTAACAGACGGAAGGGAGAAGGTTCTGCTTTTATCATACGAATTGCCTCCATGTCCAGTTCAGTGAATTCTGCCAATCTGTTCCAATTCGCTAGCACGTTCTTATTGCTTCGTACATAAACGGCTTGCATGTATGCTTTATATAGGCTTGCCTTTGCCGTACCATCCGGATCTTGCGATCTAGCTTTCAGTATTCCCGTCACGGTAACGTCATCCCCTGGGCAAACGCTGTCTACCATTTCGTGCGTGAGTTCAATTTCAATGTTCTTTGCTGCACTTCCGGCCACGGTACGAGATCCTTGGGTCGTTTCCTGTAAACGAATCGTCTGGAATGCCTCCATGCGTGTGAAAGCGGATTGTTGTATCAACACAAAATGACTGCGAGCCTTGCAACCACTATGGCACGATGTTGGTGTGGTATATATGCCATCTTTCTGCTGTACGGCTTGCTCGTTGTTACACTGGCTGCATCGGAAGGCACACCAGGTGTTCATTATCTGTGACGCGCCCGCACGGATAATTGTTCCACGAACGGAAACAAGCTTACCGAAACTGCTCACTTTAATCGAACCGATGGGCACTCCCGGACCGAAACCTACTATGCGAGGACGTATGGTTTGGAGGCAGAGATTTGGATCGTCTTGTGAGTTATTGCCTGTTTGTTGCTTCATAAGCAAGTGGTGCATTGCAAGCCCAATACATGACAGTGTGTGTTCGGGATTATCGGTTAAATCCTGTCGGAATGATGGCCATTGCTTAAGAAGCTGTGAATCGCTGTCGCATACATCAAGCCTTAGTTCGAACCAACATTTATCCTTAACCATCAGTAGATCGTACAAATCTTCAAAGTCTTTGTAATGTTTCTGCATCGCACGCACTCGATGAACCGTTTTGGAACCGGGTGAATATTCTACGAAATATGAAACAAATTAGATCAATTTCTCAAGAAAATCCATTAACACGTACCTTCTTTCGGTAAGTACAATTTCCATCCAACATATTCGCAGGTTCCATTTCTTAAACTCGTTGAAAATGAAGCAGATGGTGTTATGGCTTGTGAAATTTCCAAGGAAGCTGATGGTAGAGCAAACCCAATCGGTTTTTCTCTAGCCACGTTGCTCTGATGATGATTACCTCTGAAGTTTCCACGCCAATTGCCACGCCAGCCTCCGCGACCGCGTGATGACCCTCGTCGACGGTTAGTTGAATTAGTATCGCTTGAATTATGTTGCGAATTATTATTAGCAGGATTCTGTGCCATCGCAAAAAGTGCGCGCAGTTCGGTTTTCATCCAGCGGTTACAATAATATACCTAACAATAACAAACCGCTGTAACAAACCGGCGCGTCATATTTTGACAGCACGCCGCAACAACGCATTTAGTTATTTCAAAATGACAGTTTAATTCATGAAACGAATATGGACAATTTATTTTAATGAAAATTGAAAGTAGTTTATATTATTTTATCCCATATGTTGTTCTAACAAAGCAACTCATAGCAACAGGAACTTCGTTTCAGCAAATATCCTTGAATGTTCAATTTTTCTATAATTTCATCTTCCAAGCCTATTAATTCAGTTTCTCTTATCAAACTACACAGCTCGTGTTTGGTAAACGATTTCGTTTTCATTTGCAACGATCGATTTCGCAGTATATCCAAGAATTGACGCAAGTTAGAAGCTTTTGATAAGCTTTTTATAGATAACTGCTTCACCGAAGCTTCTCGATCGTCCGTGTCGTATCTATCGTACCAGCTGCGACTAACGATTCTTATAATATCCATCACATGTTCTGTACTTATCTCTTCTGAAAGATCCAACCGTGCTCTAGCACGAACCATATTCTGGATTTGGGTAATTTTCGATCCATTGACCAAATTCAACCACTTGGGCATTGCGTACATTTGGGAGAAGAAGTTTTCGAGCAATGCTTTCGACTCATTTGTAAAATGCGGATCACAATGTGCTCGTGCATAATCTATAACAACGAAAATATTATCAGTTAAAACTTGAACTCTATTTACAAAAAAATTACATACCAATATACTTCTGCAATATCGAAATCGGTAAGACATCTATCTGTTCATTAGGTTTTACTTTGAGTTGGTGTACCAACGGTATCTCAGCGCTGCATTTGCTTTGTGACGGTTTTTCTGGATGCAAACGAACACCGTTAGAACACACAAGCTCTTCGTCAAATCCTATCGTATCTTCCACTAGAAATACTAGCGCTAGATGCTCCATAAATGCAGTGGGTAATGTGAAATTTTTGTTGAAAGGTATTCTAACGTCAAACACTTCACCGATGGGGGATGTAGTTGCCAAACAAGTTATTTGAGCTGGCTCATGAGCACGATTTGCAGTATGATGATCAGGACCATAATCCAGAGGGTTGTGTAGCAGGCTTTCTATAGAGCTCAAATTGTTCATTTTTTCGATACGATCGACACAGTATACTCCTAGCTTCGCTAGAGCAGCAGGTCCAGCATTGAGGTATTGTAGGCCATCGTTATGATTTTTCACAGACAAACCAATCTCTTGGATAGACTCTCCAGTTACAAAAACCGCTTTTGATGACACAGCTGCGCAACTTTCCAACAGCTTCCTAGCATCGTTGCTGTCACCGGCAGCCAAAAGCACGTGTGTATCGTAGCTAGTACTGAACAATGCCAGAAGCAATCCTGCTTTGATAGTCTCCATTCCTAACACCCCAGGGGAAAGTGATTGTACCAGCAGTTTGAAGGGAAACGGTTGGCATCGAATTTCCCGGAACATTTTCATATAACTCGCATTCATAGGTGATGCGCAACTGACTGGATCATTATTTTTGTTTCGTACACATACAGCGTGTAAATTAACATTATTAGTAGTTTGTATTGAAATTTTCTTCACAATTCCTGTTACGGAAACTTCATCTCCGGGTAGCAAAGCTTCATTTGGTCCATCTAACACATCCACCTCAATTGTGTCGCCGACATAATTGTGACTATATGACATTCCTTTTATAATAATCTTCCGATAGCTATCGTTGCTAGATTTAAAACCACTTTGGACATTGCACGTAGAACAGCAGTGCTGCATTGTTTTGGTGCTACCATTTGCCAGCGGTAGAATCGATCTATTGTCACAGTTCGGGCACTTGTATGCTATCCATGGTTCACTTATGCACATTATTAACCCTCGAATGGTAATCAGTCTTCCTACATGATTCTCACCAATAAAACTGATCAGTGTTTCTGCCGTGTAATAATGTAAGCGAGGCTGTACCTTGCGTATTTCACCAACGCGAGAGTACGGTTGAGCTTCCCGATAGTTTGCAATACAACGGTACATCGCAAGCCCAATACATGCAATTGTATGTTCAGGGTATGCCTTAAGATCTTCTTCGAAAGTAGACCAACCGTCCTTCAGGTAAATATCGGTTCTAGCTAGGTCGACATTAAATACAAAGTGACCGCATTGTTCTGCATCAAGGGGAGAGTATGCGTGGCCGAAATGCTTCAAGTGTTTCTCAACACAAAGAACGCGCTTGTGTATTGCAGGTGACGATTGTGAATCTAGGAAGATATGATGGTATAGTAGTACGGTATAGATCAAACCAGAATCATCTTACCGCTATCAGGAAAGTAAAGATCCCATCCGACATCACGGTATTTACGTTGACAGAATCGACTCATAAATGATAAATG
>JXWZ01006211.1:0-26840 GCA_000956215.1 Anopheles farauti No. 4 | reverse complement strand
CCCCCCGATGGGGTCAATTAAACCAAATAATCGCCGAGCACGGGTACCGGGTTCGTTTGGGACCACTCCTCCACCCCCATTTCGTCCTCCTCCAAAGGGTTCACAATCATCCTAAATATCCCACCCCTCCGGCATGGGATCTTCCTGTCAAACTTCAGGCTCAATCAAATTGTCTTTTGTTTGTGCCCACACATCCGCACATTCTACGAAACTCCATCCTGTGTGACATAAACGCCAACAATCCAAATAGTTGTGAACGGAAGAAGATTTTTTACGCCTAAGAAGAAGCATGTTAAGAGAAATTATTAAAACAAAACGCAATGATTTAATTTACACAGTTGTCCAAACTGTTTGTGCCTTAAGGTATGCAATTTTTCATTAGTTGTGTATGGAAAAATACGCTCCACACTGCTACCGTCTGATGGCACCTTAAGCCACCTTTAAGTGCTTTCATATTCCCTCTCATCATCCGCCTGTCACACACAAGTGCGCTAAGTAAGTCCCTCTCCGGGAGGCAAGTAAATAAAGCACTGCACTGGGAGCAGCTCGCCATTAGTGCCGGGGAATGTCTTAAGATTTCAGATAAAGTTTCGAAAAATAAACACACCCATAATGGTAACAAACAAAAAGAAGAAAAAAAACTGCGAGTGGTCGATCCCGCTTAGTGCTTGATTTTGAGGAATATCACATGTAAAACCGTCAGTATCTACAGATGGGATGCATACGTTACGGCGCGAAATGCCGTTTTTTTTTCAGTGTCGCCTGCAAGTATGCAACCTGAACCACCTGCAATGCTTTATCGATATGGTTTGAGGCGCTCTATTTCGCACTAGTTTTCGGTCGTTGTTTCGCGCAGGGAAAATAATTTTAAAACCGATGTTCGGCCCTGGTTTACGTATGTTCCGGTGCTCAATGCCGCCTGACGACACAAAACCTCACGATCGAATAATTCTCGGCGGGCTCGGTGGTTTCGATTTCGTTCCGGAATGGTGACGGGTGGTGCTGCGAGGAGCTGGGCCAGCCAAAGGAGGTAAGGATGGTGGCTGTGCTACATGTGCAACAATAACACAGAGAACGCGTGACACTATAAACCGGTTACCTCCAAACCTCCCGCGCTTGTTGGTTTTGCGAGCAGTAGTTGTTGTTCGCACGCCTGTATCTCCCTCCGCTGTGTGTATGTATGTGTGTGTCAGGATGGGTGATGTGATGTGCTGATGGTGTCATGATGGAATCAGCGTATCGGAGTCGAACCGTACCGAGGAAGTGTACGAATCAAACAACCATAAACATCCGACCGACAGAGGAGTACCGCGAGTGTTTTCATACCTCCCTTTCCTTCTCCACCAACCCAGCTCCCCATCCCCCTCCCTCTCACCGTTCTGCCACCCCTCGACAACCACAGCTCAACACGGGCGATGTTTAACGTTTCAACAATAAACAAAATATTTCCCGACAATAATCATTGAAATTAATTCAGCAGCACGATTTTCATGCAGCCGCTGTCCTCGTGACACCCGTGGGGACAGTGGGAGGGGATGAGTTTGTTTTCGGAAGGCTTTTCCCGGCTCCGGCCATCCCACGTGCGTGTCGGGAGTTCGGGTCGGAAAAATGGGAGCAAACGCAAAACGAAAACAAAAAAATAATACACACATAATACTCCCCATCCTCGCCTGGTGAATTTGTTTTCCCACAGCTTTCCCACACCCACGCAAGGACACCAGGACCGGGCGAGCAATCGCGCGAGATGAGGCAAGTTGCGTTATCTTTAATGCACCCACCCAATAAAGGACGATCTCGTCCGCCCCGCTTCCCAGTGGGTGCGCGTATGTGAGTGTGTGAGAGGTTTTTTGGCGATGAATTTCAACCTTTAATGAGTGGACCTGTGGATGCATCCCGTACAAAAAAAAGGTGGGCTGAACGGAGGCAGAGAGGTGGAGCAAATTATGCTGCCATACGTAAAAACGCCTAGAAGTTTGAAAAAAGATATTGAAAACACTAAAGGGAGTCAATAAAAAGCTCGAAATTTTGCTATGGTTAGTTCAAATAATTAAATAAGATTGTTTATCCACTTTTTGCGGGCTTCCAGTCGAAAAAGGAAAGAACACGCCGGCATGTATGCAATGCGCATAGCACCGTCCCATTCGGCTGTGTTTGTGACGCTATTTATCGTGGGAAAACAAAACTTTCCCCTTAGCTCCATGTGTCGCACGAACCGTTTGAAGCGTTTCCATCTTCCGTCCGCCGGTTAGATTCTTTGCGTTCCGTTCTGCCTCGGGCATCGATCGGAAACCGGGCGCGCCGTGTAGCAACTAATTTTGCATCCGCTGGTCCGTTTTTTCTTTCCTCCTTGCGCGAGGCATGCCCGGCCAGGTGAGGCAGTGCGCGGTCGCGTAATGAATTTGTGGAAATTTGAATACTGCGGCGCACTCCGGGCCAGGGAGCTCCTCGGGAGCGATCGAAACGTCAACGCCGTCAACACCAGCGAAAGCCATCGCACATGGGGGAAAGCGAAATAGTTGAAAGCGATCCGGCGGTGCGCCTTCGGGCGCCTTTGATCCGGCCACATCCTTGCCGGTTTCGAGGCTCGGTTCGCCGGACCTCGTATGCACGCGGCGCGAGGAGCTACGGTCGGTTCGGGGACAGTGGAAGAAGGAACGAAGGGAGCGGGCAGGAATACACGGGCGAAGAATAAAAGAAATTCTATGTTTCAACTTTCAGCGCTCGGTGCGAGCAGGGTTCGAGTGGAATGCAAACACAATCTTGCGGGCTGGTTGCGAGTTTTCAATAACGTTACGTAAATCATGTTTTTCGGCCTTTCCTGCCTTTATCGGGTCACGGAGAAAGGAACGAGTGGGTTTCGGGGAAGGGGTTCGGTAAAACAAGGACCCGGTTCGAACCGGAAAGCCGATGGTGGGAACGTACGGAGGCGGCGAGAGGGAAGAAAAAGGTAACTTTTTCCAATTTTTCACGATTTTTCCACGCTCGTTCCGACTCGAAGGAGCTCCTTTGGTCTTTTGAAACGATGCAAGGTACAAAACAACAAAAAAACACACGGTAAATACAATCGCACGTCTATCTACCTTTCTCGGCGACCCTGTAACTCGCATCGTAACAATCAAACCAGTCGACCAGATGATGCTGATGATGAGGACGACCGGTGGTCAAGTGATTGAAGATTGCTCGGTCGGAGCAGGTCCCGATGGGGAAGAAACGCACCGATGCGTTAACGCTAAATGCTGCGGACGAGAAGAAATTCGATCCGGGTGCGATGTTGAGCTCTGATTGTGCTCAAATCAATCAATCAGGCGAATTTGGGCCCGCACAATTAAGAGCCGTCTTGAGGATCTTTGCTGTCCGGAAGACCTTTGGGCAGCACGGTTTTTTTTTTCGCAAAAACGTATAGTGTTGGACGATCTCTCGGGGAATTTTTGTGCCTAACTTCGTAATCCTGTTGGGATGTTCGTTTTGACATTCAAATCATTACAACTTTTCGGAACGTAGTTCTCCAATTATGTGATATTAGGAGAGTTTAATGTCTAATACTCTCCTAGGGTAACCAAGCAACTACTTCTCAGGAGCTAGTGAAGAAACCCCTTTTTGTGTCGTATTCTTCATCGCTTCAAGTAACTGAGTACTGAAAGCAAGTGAAATCTCTGTTGGAAGACTTTCGTGCGCTAGCGATTTTGTCGTTAAAACACCTGAAGGTGTTAGCTCCACCAGCGCCACGCGATCACTAATTCACCATCTACACCGGTGGCGTCTGCTACCGTGTAGCCTTACCTGGCGGTCGTGGAAGGGAGTTATAGTGTCCCAGCACGATGGGAAGTAATTTTCCGTGGTTCATGAACCGCAAAACGCAACCTACCGTCCCGTTCTCCAGTGCACGGCGCGATATTTCCGACTCCGAAACTCCGAACACAGGCGCTAACAATGCGGCGAAGCCTCCAACAGGTCACAGAAGCTGCTGCCATTTTTTTCCTCCGATGTCACCCAAGCCGTGGGGTGGGCCCTATAGAACACGCCGCTAAACGCACTAACGGCCGGGCCAGGATTCCGGCAGCGAGTGCGATGGGGTGCTAACAGAGAATGAAAGCTTTTGTTTTCTCGCGAACGCCAGCCATTGGCACTCACATCCGCAACCCGCATATATGCAGCTTGAAGTCATAGTCCGGACACTGAAACGTGCACGCTAAGCCGCCCGAGGGCCTAATTAAAAACTCTCTCCCTAGCCTGACGGTGCTACCTTCACCTTCGGTCTCCGCCGTCCTCCGTCACACGCACCCATGATCCAATTTGCAACTCTGCTCCGGATGCATCCCGTCTTGGAGATATCTCACCCGGGCAGGGGAGCAGCCTTCCGGTGTGCTATATCAGCGCGACCGACCGAGACGCGACGGATGCTCAATGACGCAACAGTCGTGGACAAGGGGACTGTGAAAAACAAACCAGACAATGCTGGGTAACAAAAAAAAAGAACAGCCATCAGCAGTCGTTGAGCAGTCGTTGAGTTTTTTGTACCTAGCTGGAATAAAAAAAAGAGAATCAAGTATCTGTAATGGATCCGCTCGAGAAGCGATGCGTTGCGAATCTTTGAAGAGCAGCTAAATTAGTCATCTACTGAGATTTACATTCACATTTTCATTATGTTCTAGAATGTACTCCGAAAAGAGTTTTTCAAATCACAAATTAAATCATCCTAAAGATTCTTGTATCTTGAAATGTACATTCCTTCTTTGAGTTGGAAGATTAGGTAAGACTCTGCACCAAATGTACACAGGTACTGGTCGCTTTCTATAAGTCTATTGTTGGACGGATTAATATCCTCAGACATCCGTATGAGACATTCCCAGAACATTCGTTTAAAACTATTCAAACAACTGACATTCATAGCTTCATCGGCATCGAATGCATGCAAATTCAACGCCGAAACTTCTCCCCCACCGCTCATCTTGCCTGGAGATTTCTTTCCCTGCGACCGTACACAGACGTGATACACGGGATGTACATTTAAAGTGTCATAAATGGAAGCCGACCCGGCCTCCTCGAGCGGCGGTAATGCGTCGGTACAGTCTGTGTATTATTCATGAAGCAAAACCGGCTCGACTTGACACCGGGCACTTATTACTTCCGTGGAGTTCGATTTCGGGGGCGGCAGATCCAGCCCAATACACACACGCACACATACCCAATTGTGCTTCACGCTTGAGAGCGCAACGTAAAAGACCAGACCGGGCAGACGCAAAAGTGGCCCAACGATTTTTCTATTCCCTCCGGGGGCGGTTTAAGAAAAAGAGCAACGCTCGCGGAAGAAGAGAATAGGGCAAGCGAAATTAAACACTAAAACATCCATTTCATACACTGTAATATTTTAAGGCGGCTTGCATCCCTGCCCCGCCCGCGCACGCACTCTCCCGATGTCTGGAAGACCCAAGACCGCCACGATTGGACGATGGTCGCCGTTACGGCTTGTTACGGCGGACCCAACCCCGCTCCCGACGGCGAACTAAAGCTTGCCCGGGGAAAACAATTAAATATAAGCTGCTTAAAATAAATGTCCCCGTCTGCCTTCTGCCCGGAACCATCTGAGACATTACGCAGCCGAGCCGGACCACCGCACACACGACTGGACGAAAAACAAAACAATAACAATAATAGTAAAAAAAGAACACAAGCGCATCGCATTCCAAGAGAATTCTCAAGACGATCTAATGTGACGCTCGAGTTTGGTGCGGTTAGGTTCGAGAGGATGGTCTTTAAGGATAATAATGACGAGGGATTTCCACCTCCGGCAGGTTTCCTCCCTCCCGGAGCACTAGTTGGGCGGCATATACCTACAGAACAGCTGCAGTTACCCGAGCAGGGGAGCAGAACCGGAACGGTTGCAGAAATGGTTTAATTTCATTAAACCGTCCACGCGTTATGGCCCCTTAATGTACCCGCTTGGGGTAAACGCCTGCGAAAAGATTGCGAAAATAGCACTGGCTCGTTTTGGCTTAGTTTCCCCTGCAGTGCCGGCGCTGCATTTCGAACGAGCGCAAGGTTATGCAAATAGCTGCGACCGTTTCCGGTTTCTCATTTGCGAAGGAAACGATGACGGACGCTAGAATGCGCCTGACACCAGCAAGATTTGCCCACGCTGCTACCGAAGCCACTGCTTTTGCGTGTGATTCGAGGCTTTGACAGCTGTGGATGCCGACGGTGACGGGCGTGACAGCTAGTTCTGCTGAACGGTGGAGGTTAAAACGTCAAACGAATTAATATTTCCCGCAAATTTGCTTGTTGCGCGCCGTTATGGTAAGGCTGAGATCAAGTGCCAGTTTTTGGTGTCTTTATTTTCACACTTTAGATGATTTTAATGAGATCTAAATGCGCAATGTCTTTCTATGTTCTACACATCACATTTGTATCCTCTGTATGATAAGTATTGATTTTGCCTCCCACAAAGTACTTGAAATTTAAAATTTCAATTAAAATTCCACATAACGAAAACGCTCGGAATGAAAACCGTGTAAAACGTAAACAAAACGACAAACAAATCCTCACTTGCGTACTCGCCGGTGTGTCGAGACGCATCAAATAAAGCCGCGTGCAAATCGTGCGCTTCCTTTTTTGCCGTTGTTTTTGGGAGCATTCCTTAATCGAATAAAGAAGTGCACTGCAACTCACATACAAACGGTGGAGCACATTTTTGTTCTGTTTACTCTCTCTTTTTTTGTGTGCTGGTTTTTACAATCCCCCCTCCCTCTCAAACAATGGTTCAGAGCTGGGCGACCCATCCGCAAAACTGGTCAAACTGAATTTAAATTTATTGATACCGAAATCGAGCGCAACGTTAGAATATTGAATTTGAAAGTCAAACAGTGATGCAAGCCATTTCCCTCCATTTTTCCGTTTCATTACGGTTTGAACGAGCGTTCCGGTGCGTTTTTGTTTGCTTGTTTCTGGTTTGTCCTTTTTTTTATTGTTTTATTAACGAGAGCTTCGATGCGTGGAAATGCCATCGATAGCGCGGATTACGGAGCGAACACAGACACACTGCGGTGCCGCACACATCGACACAATCAACAGGATTAAATAGCTCGCGTGCGTGTATGTGTATGTGGGCCCGGGCGAGGAAGGTTTCGCCTGTTCGTTTGCAAATGCACTGCACGCTGAATGACACACCTTTTGTCGCTGGTGATATCGCTCCATCGGGCGGCGACTTTGTGTTCCGTTCACGCCACGAATTTGGGTGTATTTTTGGATGTTGCTGCTTTTTTAAATTCCTTTTTTTTTCATTTTGGTTTTTGGCTCATCAATCCTGACCACCGCCAACCTGCCTCGTTTCTACACCCGCTGGCCGCGCGCAGGAGATGAAACGAATCATTACAAATCTCGATTTGAGTGTTTGAGTTTGGGCCAAAATAAAATCTAATTAATTTTATTTGTTTGTACGGTGCGCGCGTGCGAAATGGGAGTCGAGTAAACACATGAGTGCATTTGGACGGGAAGGGATGAGGAGGTCTTGCGGGAAAAGATAACTGGGCGCGATGCGATCAATTCACCAGTCTCACCGGTCTGGATGGAAAATCACTCTCACAATGGTTAGTTGTTATACTAAAAAAACGCAATATTCATCTCACGGTGTAGCTGGGAGAACGGGGTTCGCACCGCGAAATGAAGATACAATCGGGAACCGCTCCGAAAAGCACCCCCACTGACCGAACGCCGGTCTTACCGTGCTTTTCAGACTTTATTCAGCCGTAATTCAGCTAAGCATGCAAAATTTGCCCCTGAAAACTATGCAATTGAAAGAGACGGGTGCCCTGAAATAGCAAACCCACGAGGTGCTCGACAAACCGGCTGAACAACGTACAGCCCTTCTGCCAACGGGGTAGTCGCTGGGAATGGGCAGAATTCGATGGCAGGAAATTAATTTGATTCCGTGCCTCGCGAGCGCGCGTGTGCTAAATATGAATGTAAATGCGTGTAAAACATGTTCCACAACCTCCCCCCCTCCCCCGTCGCTACTCCTCCCGGTTATGGGAGGGGGAGGGGAAGCTGGCTCAGGGTTCATTTACGCGCAACATATTGTTTTTCGGGGAATGATTTTACACCCGTCCGATCCCTCTGTAGCATCTCGCACCCGAAGCGATTTTGCTGCAATTTATGATTCAAAACTGGAAGTGTGTCTGGGTGTGTATTTCGGCGGGAATTAGCGAACCTATCGGAGAGGCACCAAACCGAAGGCAAACCACATTCGAGCTCCCTCGTCCCTCCGGCAGCTATTTATCTCCATTAAAAGTTAATTATCCACCGACGCGATTTCGTCGCTTGCTTACACGCTTCGGTTCGCGGAAGGTGATTTTTTTGTACTACTTTCTTTCGGTATCGTCGATATCGATGTGCGAGAACGATGCAGAAATGGGCAGGTTTTTAATCGCCACTAGGTGAAGGTGAAGAATAATCATGTGTATACAAAAATTGGTACTAAATCTCGTGCAATCGGCTTCACGACAATCGTTTGATTAGATTATTTGAACTGTTAATGTTGACAAAACAAACTATGTCGATAGCATACTTTTAGGCGAATAAAAAAAGTTTGCGTTCTTAGATCGACTTTGTTATCGGCATGGTTAGAAATGGTTAATTCAATGCAACGGGACAGCTGTCAAAGCTGTGTTTCTTACCGTCGCTATTAAAACTTAAGCTTCAGCTTCAAATTGACTCATTGGATCCAGAACTCGGCCTCAAGAAGAAAGCAAGAAAGCGACTGATAGGTAAAAAGAGAGAAAGGGAGGGCAAAGAGAGCGGAATCAACCAATAACCGATTACCACGGAGGAATACGAGGAAATTAGTTTGTTTGTTCCGATTCGGTTGCTGTGCAAGGCGCCCGGATGCTTCGGTGTGTGAAACTCAATTTTCAAACCCCGAGAAGACGGCAACACGCGCACACGGACGGAACAGATGTTGTGAACTTCCCAACCCCGAGGGTTTGGTAAGTTTGCAGCTCTGAGCGAATGTCAAACAAGATAAGACGATGCACGGCAAAGGCGTAGAGAGCCCCGGAGCCGAAAGGAGCGCGTTGGAGGCGAAGATAAAATATCTGCTAAATATTGCACCACACGCTAGCCACTAGTGGGCCAAGCAGCCGTCCGGCGAGTGTGCGAAGAACTGGCAGCAGATAAGATCAAGATCTTGACCGGCGAAAAACCCCCTCGTGCGGGGTGGTCTTCGGAAAAAGGAAAGGGGGCGAACGGCCAACCGAACCATCCCACCACATCGATCGTAACTTTTCCCATTTTCGTAGCCGGAACCCGCCGGTGGGCCAGGGCGGGAAGGGAGCGCGTCCCGTGGGAAATTCCCCGGCGTGGTTTGGTGGTCGGGGCTGTTTTTCCCGCCAAGTTTGGTGCGCTCAAGGCAAGTGCGTTCGGTTTCAGTGTTTTGGCAGCGGCAACTTGTTTTAAAATTAATTGCGTTCTAAATAAATCATTACCCCGGGCGCTGGTCCTGGCTTGGACGGTGCTGGACGCGCTAGTGGCCGCTAGTGAATGCGCTAGTAACATACATCTCGCACGGAAAGCCAGGGTAGCTAATTTCATTCCGAGGGCTGCAGCGTGTCATCGGCAGCAATCAGCACACAGTTCGACAGTTCCAGAAAATCCAACGTCCGAAAAAACGTCCAGAATAATAAACACCACCCGAGGTGAGACGGATATGATTTCCGGACGACCCATCATGATGATTTCGGCACTGTGCTGGGCACCTCCAACTCCAATGATTATTTCCTAAACCTAACTGCACCTCTAATTCACTCCGCTCGCTCCATAAAAGGCTCGGAACGAGCGCTCCGCCCCACGGTGGTCGTAAACCGAGCGTCACAATATGGCGCTGGTACCGAGAGTGCCGATCAAACTCCCCAGCCGGTGGAGACCCAAGGTTTCTGCTCGCTAAGGTACTACAACCGTCATTGTCCACTCGCGAATCTCGTGTGCGTTTTCCGCACCTTAAGCAACACAGTGTGTGTGTGTGTGTGTGTGTGTGTGTGTGTGTGTGTGTGTGTGTGTGTGTGTGTGTGTGTGTTGGAGTGCAAAAATCGCGCGCCAAAAAAATGGCAGCCACAAGCCACAAAACAAATGACCCTCTTTAGCATACACTTCTACGGTGCGTCTAGGAGCGATCGCAAATTCTGCTTAGCCGTCCCGCATTTCCTGCCAAATCTTCGAGGAAATCGAGGTGGAGGTGTCCAAAAGAAATAGAGGCGAACAAATGAACTCAACGACACCCCCGGTGGTGTGTGTTTTGTGCTCTCTCCGTGTGGGTTTCGTGTCGGTTTCGTGTCTGGGACCTGGGTGCCGTGCGGACGTGATAAGAATGAAGTATTTTGTATGAAAATATATGTGATTTCTTATTCTCCTGCGGCCCGGGCTGCTCCTGCCCAGAGCGCTCGTTTCCGCCCGGGCGCCACGATATCCTGCCGATAGCACGGGATTCGTTTGCGCGTCTTCATTCCGTAACGGTGCGGTTGATCGTAACCGGCGGTGCCACCGAATACGGGAGCCGTGCCTGATTAGGGTTGGATGAGGTGTGTCCGTGCGTACCTGGGCTGGGGATAGTGGAGGAAAGATTGTTGAAAGTTCAAAGCCCGCCATTAGGCTCTTATCCGAGCAGGTGGGTAGTGTCCACCGGCTAACCGGCTCACCTCACACGGGAGCGCTAACGCGAGTTACGAGTGTGCCCGGTTTCTTCGCCCAGGTCCAGGTGCAAAACGCTACCGATAAGCACGTTTGAGTGATGACGTTTCGCTGCCCCCCCTCTACCAACCACAACCGCAGTGCCGAATGTCAAATTGGTAGCATTTTTTTCTTCTTCTCCATTTTGTAGTCGTAAACCGCTATGTAAACATACATATTCGGAGCGAGTATCATACTCCCAATCGTACATCTCTGGACACGGTGACAGTATGGCAAGCACCACACGTATCAACGAACGTATAGAGATTGAAAATTGCAATAAAAAACGATAAAAAAAATAGTTCTACAAACACAGCACGCCGGTTCGAAATCGAATCGAAAGCAATTCCGAGCGACGGTTCGCTTCTGTCACTCGCTCACCTCGCTCGCCTCGCTTCGTCTCGTGCGTGCAGGGTTTCTCGGAGCGCTTTTCTGCTGCATTTAACGTAATGGAGTCGACCACCGATGGGCAACGATAGGGACCGGGGCTTTATGATTAACCGTCGCGCTCGTGGTATCCCTTTTCGATATAAAATTCGCTCCCGTGCGGTGGAGCTACCGGTTTCGGGACAAGCAGATGTGAGATGGGATCCTGCCGCCACCAGCAGCTAATGCCTGATAATCGTCCAAACCAAACGACGGAACTGTACCGGGAAAAGCTCGTTTACAAACTGTCAACATTATTGCGCCGCGGCGATTCGAGTTCGAGTTACCGTCCGCTTCTCGTTCGTACGTACTCTTTTTCCGAGCGCGCTAATTACGCGTCGCCGCAAGACAAAATTGCATTCTCGGCGCCGGTGCAACTGGTGGGCCGCGTTCATAACCGACCAGGAGCTCGTAGTTTTGCTACAACCGTGGTTTAGCGTGCACGCGAAACTGATGTGAAAATTGTTTACTCCTAGCGTAGGCGGCGGGTTCTACTTTCCGGTTGCCAACGCCCAAGCAAAGCTAATCAACCAAACCCACTGCTTTGAAGTAACGGGCTGTTCGGATGCTAACCACTGTGAATGGTAGTAACCGTCCCGCTGTATTAGTATTCTGGCAAAGTTTGACATTTTTCGATTCCCATTTAGTATTCCTTAACGCCTACGGTTATGCAATGCGATGAAATCATCTAATTTATTTTTCTTTGTCTTAAAATGTACTAGTTGCAATTACAAAATATGAGTTGTAATTACAAAATGTACTAGTTGCAAAATATGAGTACCTGTAAAATGTGAAAAATCGAATTGCATATTTTGAGGCCGTCTAAAAGGGAACAAAACCCTTCTTAATGTATGCATTTGTCACGCTCGACCTAATACCTAATTTATACCTGCTTTTGCGCCCTATCACAAGGAAACAGACACGGAGCACCTTTTAATTCGCAAACCCGGGTGACAGGTGGCAGAAACCGGCAACCAAGATGCATCTGACTTCACCCGACGTGTCTGCAAAATCCTTCCGCTGCTTCCTGCGTCAGAGCGCACAAAACAAAAAAAAACACAAACACACACACAAACAAAAATGACTCTCCCCGAAAGAACCAAAAAGTAACAAACAAACGGGAAGTGCAGATGGATTTACAGTTAATTTTATTTCTGCCCTGGTTTTTGGCACCGTTTTTTTTTGTGGGTTTGTGTTCGTTGTGAAAAGACGTGAAGAGCTCCCAGCCCGCCCCAGCCATCCACCGGAAACTCCCGTTCCGGAAACCGGGTTTGTGTTCGCGCGAGCGCCCGCGCCCCAAAGTTTACACAAACAGACGGGCGCGCTGCATCCTGCGAAGAGACTTAAAACTTTGCACCCACGTACGCATCGCAATGCCGTCGGAGTCGCAGACGGAGTGTTGAATTTCCCTAGAGCAACCGGGCCGGGTTTCGGTTGGAGTAAGACAAAAAGCATCCCTCCCTTCTTATTTCATCCGCAACTTCACGCCGGCAGACGCACACGTACTTCCGGATGGAGAAAGAGAGGAGGGGGAGGATCTCCCCGAAATAGTAAGCTCCATCGAGGAAGCGCTGAGAAAAACTTCCTCCACTGACACAGTGGAACCGGAAATGGCAAACACGTCTTGCATCATTTCACCTTTTCCTACTCGCAAATCATAAGTACCGGGCGCAGGCGACCCTTGCCCCCCCCCCCTTCCCCTACACAACCGGTCGCATTTCTTCGTTCGCGCCCATGAAGCACATTATTTCAACTTATTTTCCAGCACCGCTTTGGTTTCAGCAGCCTGCCGCGACGTTTGCCGCCATTTAGGCGCACCGGTACCTGTCCTCGCGCGCGTCAGATGTTAAATTAATGAAGTAGAATGACCGCGCGAAAGGATGGGCACGAACGGAGCCGCTTGGCAGTCAACTTCCTGCACGCTATCATGTCGTGAAAAACAAAACAAAAAATCCTCAAACCGTGAACTCCACCGACTGGAGCTTATAAATTCTTCGGCACCGCCCGGCGGAACTTGTCAACCTCCGGACCGAGCGTGTGTCCGGGCGAAAGTTTGCCGATAAGATTAGCTCGCCTGCAGTCGTTAATCGCCTCCCAGGGGAGGGGCAGGCGATGGGAACAAGTTTTGTGATTCTTCCGATACTTTACGCGCTTTGTTCTGTTTGTTCTGCTGCTTGTTCACAGGGTCGGGATAATTCTTTCCCCGCACTTTGTTGCTCTGTGCATACAGTGAGGATCAATT
Source organism: Anopheles farauti No. 4 (assembly GCA_000956215.1). Taxonomy (NCBI): domain Eukaryota; kingdom Metazoa; phylum Arthropoda; class Insecta; order Diptera; family Culicidae; genus Anopheles; species Anopheles farauti No. 4. Next base: position 13,459 of record JXWZ01006211.1, on the reverse strand, counting down.
GACCAACGGTGGACGCGAAACAAGGAAAGTTTTTCCGGTGTGCGAACTTCAATCCGACATGCCGGGGAATATGGATTACAATAAAACCTCATCCAGTTGGAGTTTTTCATTTGTTTCCCCTCGTTTTTGTGTGTATGAAAGTGTACAAAATGTGACCACGAAACTAAGGGAAAAAAGGTCGTTAGGAAAATCGACAAACCGGATTGCTGGAAAACGAAATCAATCTCGCTGCAAGAAAAGCGGAGAAGGATCACCGCGAAAGGATCAAGCGATTAGGCTGCTCGGGGCGCTAGCGGCACGCCGACCCGTCACAGGCAGGACCAGCAAGAAAGGATCTGGGCAGTCGACCAACAAACTGCAATCGCAGCGAAGGGCTCAATTTGGGTCAAATTGAGTGGAAATTTGACTTCCCCTTTTGCATGCTGGTGTTGTTTGACACCTGCCTCGAACGTCTGCTCCGGAGTCCGCAAGGCCCGCACTTTTCCGGTAAACAATCGGTGGTGGTTTCAAGAAAAGCAAAAGCGCCAGATCTGACAGACCCGAACCGAGCGGGATGTTTCCAGGCGAGCGTCGGCGGGGAGGGGATGGGACAGATTTGATCGGAGATTTGCGTAACGTTAAAAGGTAAAAGTTTCACCTTGTGCAAAGCTCTAGCGCAAACAACGGAGCACCGGACGTGCTGGGAACTGTTTGAGGCAACAGAACAGCAAGTGAGTCTGCTATTAGCATTGAGCTCCGGCAGTGACCACGGCGGCAAATAGTACAACTCCGAAGTGGATTCGGCAGGTGGGTCGGTCCCTAGTGCGCGTGTGGACGATAAAAACAAGCGGTGAGATGTTCGAGTCGTACGAGCCGTTCGGAAAAGGGTTTGTTTATAGATTGGGAAAGTTTGCACCCGAAACGGGTTTGCGTAGCATAACTTCGCAACAACCGGACATTTGCGAAAGGCATTAAGTGTGCTGGGTCGTTGGGGAAGCGTACAGTGACATGGAGAGTGTACACTTTTAAGAAGCCAGCTGGCAGAACCACAAGAATGAATCAATTATGTTCCTAGACAGAAGGCACCTCGAAGTGCATTAGTAGCAAAGGGTAGCAGCAGCAGCAGCAGCAGCTGGGGACAGCCCGGAAGGTAATCGGCTGGAATTTAACGTGCGTGCACGTGTCGCCATTGCTTGCATACAAAGTGTGCTAAGTCAAAAACTTGGGCAGCTCCAGACCAGATTAAGCGTGAGGAGGTGACCCGAGGTCGAATCGGCCCACTGTCAAGGCATGCATTAAAAAGAAGCTACCGAAAGAAGCATTATTCCAGTGACTTGTGGCCGACAAACGCGAGACAATGAATCTATATCGGAAGAAATGATTGCCCGTGCGGGTGGATAGGAATTATAATGGTTCCCGCATCGATAAGGACGGCTTACTTGACGGTCTGACAGGATATGAAGGAAAACAGGGCAGCTATAAGTAATATCACATTTCCGAGCACACCGGACCAACAATAGAGACGTAAAGAATGACAGCTCGTCGTCCCTTTCGGGCGGGAACAATTTTAATTCAATTTAGTGCACATCGCCATCGTCTTTTCTTCTCCTTTCGCTAACAAATTATCATCCCACAAACGTGTTCCCATTACCCGTGACAGCATCCCCTGCCCAACCTCCGATTGCAATCACGAACGAGAATATCGTATTTTTGTATTTATTTCCGTTTTTTTTTTGTTATTTCCCCTCCTTCTTCTTCTTGTGCTTCTGCTTCTTGCTGCATTTAGTGTTTCTGTGCAATCTTTCGGTCCACGGTGACATTAGAGGAGAACCGTCAGGTAATATATCTTCAATTTCGCTTACGGCCGTTGCTGCGAACGGTCCCCGGCGCCGGAATGTATGCAATCGATTGCTCCGTAATCGATTCCGTGCGATTTAATCTGCGTGTTCGGTCCAGCGTTGCGTGCACGAGTGTGTTTCGTATATATGCGGCCCATTGTGTTTGTATTCACAGCCACGGAACGGGCTGAGCTGACTTTCGCTGAGCTTGAAGCTGGAAATAAATTTCACCGCAGGCTTGTCTCGGGGCTTCTCGCACACCCGGGCGAAGTTAAACTCGAGTGGCAGTAGTTTAACTCGGGCACGCGCTTCACCTGCCCCGGCAGGTACATATTTTCCGATGAGGCAAATTCACAATATTGGACCATTCGGTACAGCTGTTGCAGTGGTATGGGGTAGAAAAAACAAACATACTACAAAACTCGAAATCCCGGTACAATCAAAACGAGCAGCATCATCGTGGTGGTTTCATGGGTGGCAGGAACATTTACATGTGTGTCCCTCTTCTCCTTTTCTTTCTCTCTCTCTCTCTCTCTCTGTCTATCTCTGCCAAAATCGCTATCATTTTACAATCCAATCTCGGTTCGATGGCACGAACGGGGAATCATTGTGTTTTTATTTCCGACCCAACTCCTCCCGCGACACCCTCGGAGGTTTGACACATTCTTGCCCGATTTTCAGCTTTGAACTGGTTTGAACAAGAAGTGAGCGCTATGGGTTATGGAAATACGGAGACAACGTTCGAGGTTCTTGTAATCTTGTTCACTTACCGTGGTTGATTTTAGTCGCAGCGCCGTTTTAATTTCGCACCTAGTGCTGGAAGGGTCTTGTTGCCTGCATTTGCGCATTTAAAAAGAGATGGTTAGTTTTTCGGTCCGAGCAAATTGAGCAATCAGCACTTCGACTTGTTTCGAGATACAATACCGATGTGAGCGCTTCTACAAGAAAGCAAACAAAAATAGCACCATCGTTAGACAGCTTCCCTTGCATAGTCTATATAATACCTCAAACATGACGCCAAGTCCCAAGGCCATGCGGAATCTATTGGATGTATTATTTATTATAAAACCTTCCTACTGTCCGAAAAACGAACCGGAAGCTCAACCGAACAGCTGCTGACCGGTTCTGGCCGAAAAAAAAACATACGTTGACATAAGTCGCAGCTGGAGTTGCTCACATCAGGCCATGTCATATTACTGCTGCCTACTTCGCTATGTTGCGGCCACGCTAAGGACACGTAATCTGCTTAGGAGCATATTTAGATAACGATTATCCGACCTCCCGACCGGTGGACGACGTACGACGACGAATCGATTGATCCTCACCCATACGTGTGCGGTAGTTGGCGACACGCCGCCCAGAAAAGACGCTGAGCACGTGTACCGGGCGGGATTATCGGTTCTAATCCGTCCTGAGTCGAAGCAACCGTCCCGAGGCTTCATAATTGATAGCGACGGGCCGTAATGATAGATTGAGTGGAAAGTGAGCTGATAAGCAGCGGAAAGTGCAAAACAGTGACTGAGTTTTATTGCAAGAGAACTAGTATATTTTGTCGGTATTTTTTATTACAAGGACCGGCGATAGGAAAAATGTCGGAAGTACATATCTTAATATATTTGTTAATCCTATAGTAAAAACTTGTGCGTGATACAAATAGGCATACTTTGGGGCCTTCAAAGAACACGTGCGAACTAGCGCATAGTTCAGAGCACATCAGATATTTTCAGGCGGCAGTAGAAAATATGCAACGAGATAACAAACATATCGAATAGCGAATAAACGAACGCATGCCGGACACAAAACCTTCGTCCGGCGCAACGCAGAAACCCGAAAATCCAAACAGTGCATCCAAACATCATTAAAGCGGGGCGGAAAACGTGATGCAAACGTTGTGCTGATTAGGACGAAGGGCAATCACCAATTAGTCCGTCCGGCAATGACACGGTTGGTCGTGTACCGATCTGGAAGTTTTTTTTTTTTTTGACATTCAGTTAATGTGCAGGGCGAAAAATTGCAACCGAAAAAGCGTCCATTGAGTTTCGCCCGGTTCATTAGATTTTGAGTCTCTCGAACGCACACAAATCGAATGATGCGCCACCATGCCGCTGCTGCTGACACTGTTGACATTAAGCAGAGAGTCGTACGTACGGGGGCAGGGGTTTTCATCGCAGCGCATTTTGGTTTGTTTTCCCCCCCTACAATGTGGGTCGTGTTATTTTGTTTCGTATCCCTATGCACGAATGGAAAATGGAAAGAGAAAATAGCAAAAGTGCAATTTTCCACCCGTTGTACCGCCACCAGCTAGGGCAGGCGTACGTTATCTTCTAGCCGAAATCTTTCATTTCACGAAGGCGATAGTTTTCCCATCCCCTCGCCCAATAAACACACTATTGGCGGGACATCGGGAGGGAAAGCGAGACAGCGTCCGACCAGCATCCAGTGCTTGTAGGTGTAATAGTTGTTTTGGGTTCCCCCATCCGTTCCATACACCAGTTACCGGTCTGGGAAGCTAGTGTAGCATGCTGGAACCGTGTGTAGCAATGAAAACCGAAACCGTGCGCCTATCAGCCGTGCGCGCACGATATGTTCGTGCACCCAATTTCACATCTAATTCGCTGAATTTGGTTTTATTTCGACGGTAGATACGTTGCTGGGTTTAGCGCCCGAACGAAGCCCCAAACCGTGTTGGTACAGGAGATGTTATCTACCCTTTGGCAAGAAGCGGAAAAAACAGACATGGCATTATTCGAATTCGCCTGCTAGATCGCATAGATTTTGGTACGCAAAAGACTACTGTTTTTTATGCCCCCTAATGTGGTCAATAAATCTCACTATCTACAAGTTTGTTTGATGGATACATGCAATTATGAAATATTCGAAATCACTGTTCGATGCTGCGGCGTAGCGAGCCAGCCCTCGTTAAAGTGTTCTTCCATAGCGACACAAAACAGGATGTATATATTATAGAAATATTCGTCTCAAGAAGACGGATTGGCTTTGCGGTCCACCGCGTAAGGGGCGATCAAAAGCATACAATAAATCAACCACCTAAATCTAATTCAACGTCGGTTGGGACCAATCGGGCATCAATCAATCGCATTAGCCGCAGTGGAGAAATATCGTTCCGAACGTAAAAAAAGCATCTCTTCAGGGGATGTTTTAAAATCGGCGCCTATCCGTAACAAAACATCAGGCAACAGGTACATGATGGTGTTTTTTTTTTATGTGGCGATACGAAAACTTTTTTATTTCCGTTTGACTACCACGTGGGAAGCGCTACGGCGACGATGATTAATCAGCAAACGGTGCCAGTCAATCGATATCGATTGCATTCTTCTTTGATCTGGGCGATGAATTCGGCGGCGGCACACCGGAAGATGTAAGACGTTGCGAAACCTCCACTACAAGGAACTGTCGCACGGTAAATTAAAAGCCATTTGCATATATATTAAATGAAATAGTCCAGCCAGCGAAAGGGTGATTCCAGGTGGGTTGTTTGCTGTGTGGAGGCGTGCCGTCGTCTTCCAAATGAAAGTGTGATGATTCGCTCAAATTGGATGTTCCGGGTTTGTTCATGTACGACCAAGAAGAGATTGCTGATCACAAACGAAACCGACGGATTGTTTGTGCTTGAATGCTTGTGACAAGAACTGTACAAGAAGTCATGCTTCACTTTCTCATTAGTACGTGTTCAAATGAACCTGGTTCGAACTAGGTGTATGCTCGAGAACATGTTCTGAAATAAGAACACAATCCTGACGAGCACTACAATCGCCTTTCGTAAAGCAAATTGAACGCTTTCTTGCATAAATCACCGCGGCAGTATGCATTTTTGTCAAGTTTTTAAAAGCGATTATTGCATACTTTGCATACTTTCAAGCTGCATTCTGTCTGAAAGCATTCGGAAATCATTACTATTTACCAGTTGGCTTCAGTTATGATTTAAATAGACCGTTTCGTGTTTGCGCAACTGCAGGATAGGCAGAGTTGATCAGTTGAATGTTTTGGGAATAACCTCGCCATTTTGTTTCATTTTAGAGTGCTACATTTAGAAGACGAAACCTGACACTAACCCTGAAAACTTTATCTTTCGCTTAGCTGGTCCAGGACTTAGCAACATTTCTTGTGTAAATCTCTGTGGTTAGAAAACTAAAGAAATTTTCTTTTCACACACTGTTGCTGCTTAACAATGAAGTATAATAAAATATACCCGACATTAAGCATCGGCATTTGACGACCCCTGGTAATGTGTATGGCGCGCTCACGCACACACCTCGCACCACTCCCACTGTCGGAGCACAGATAAAAACATTGACGAAATACTGCTTGTATTACGGCAACTGGGCCGGAAAATATTTCCATGTCACATATTCGCAGTAAAACTGAGTTAAGTGAATTCACAAGTAAGAAAATAAAATTTCTTGTCTGCTCTGTGTTGGCGTAAATCGACATGTTCAATTATGTGTAACAGTGGAGGCTAGAGGTATCGTTTTTCCCGGAATTTGACAACTATGACAGTTGGTGTTTGTGTTCTGCCATTATTGTTGTTCCATTTCTCTTACAATAACAAAAGAAGAAGTGCAAAGAAGTAGAACGTGTCTGTGTGCGCTGCTTCAATCAGGAGGAGATTGGTACGAAAGGCGTTCTGTTTCGCTACGCGGCTGGAGCGAAGTACAACTCGTTTGTTGGCTAAATTTGGACATTTACAGATCTAATTACTGCTACGAAGCGGCTCCGAGGTGTACTTACGGCTCTCAGGGCACAACAGCACGAAGAATCTCCGTCCGAAACATCGAAATTAGCGGCAGCGGCGCTTTGTCATCTTTCGTGCCCCACATCAGCCACACACTTGCACACGCACACTACAGCGTTACACCTGGAGGCAGCGCGTGGAGGTGCGCGGGATGACATCAAATGTACCTGTGTGAACCGACGTTAAGTCGTCTTCACTGGTGTGGATGAGGTAAGGAATCGCTCGTCTCCATCATTCCACTACACATGCACAAGTGCGCGCTCACTCACACACACTCTTTTTCTCGCTCGCACACACGCACTCCAGCAGGTTAGTTCAGTGACACAGTGAAGCAGGCGAGTAGTTTCACTCGACGCGCGTAGAAGAAAGGCACGTCACGGCTGCCTTTTCTCTACAACCCGTCCGTCCGCGTGTGTGTGCGTACGCTTCCCGGGGGATAAACTTCTGTGCGTGTGCGTGTGCCTCTCCCCCCCCCCCTCCCACCCCCGGGACGCCCCGATATATGGCTGCCAAGCTCGACGTGAGGCGCACGACGACGCAGCAGTCCAGGGCCTACCTCATATCCGTCGCCCGGGAAACGCTTTCCCATCTGCGTGCGGTGTCAACATAACGTCATTCAGCAAGCGCCCAGCCAAGAGAAATCGCAACCAGTGTGAGTGTGCCGCGACAGGAAGAAGAAGAAAGCGGAGAGAAACAAAAGAAAAGGCACAGGTAAGCAAGATAATGGGGCGTGTGTCACCTGGACACCATGCATCCGATCATTCCAGCACTCCCCCGCTCAGCATCCGACTGTGTGTAGCGTGTGCGTGTGTGAGGGTGCGTGTGTGAGGTTTGTGTCGCTCTGTTCAACGGCAACATGCACAGGTGTGTGGGAAATGCACAACAATGGCGCAATTAGGCACTAAAACTATATCCACGTCAATCAACCACGAACAGGAAGGGGAAACCCTGCACCAGCAACAACTATCAAGCACGCGACCTGTAGTGCAGTGTGTGTGGTAGAAAGAAAGAGGGAGAGAGCGCTAAAACCCATCACGCCCCATTAATACCTTTAAAAACAAATGCTCGGGTGTGCGGGTTTAAGAAGTTTTCTCGTCACAAAAAGGTGAATTTACATCTACGCTGCGGGAAATTGGCATCCGTCAAGCATCAAGCATCCGTCTGATCCAACTAGCAACTAATACTCGGCGTGGGGAGAGGTAAACGAACACGTACACACACACGTACACGTACACAGACACCGCAATAAGTGCTAGGCAATGTGTGAAAAGATCATTTTTACTTTTTTTAATATTTTGAAGTACATTTTATTTATTTTGATTTGTTTTTCTTTTCGTTTCTTCTATTTTCTTCCTCTCGAAGTAGTCGCCTCGTGTGGATCGTGGCAACCGTTTAACCCGTGGCCCTCCCTATCCCTTCCTTCCTCCTCCCGTTCCCATTCCGAAAATCCACTCCCAGAAGAAACCGGCGTCAAAATGGCCGGAGACGATATCACGTTTATCTTCCAGTTCGGGAACCTGCGCGACATTACGACGGTGGAGTCGAGCGCGCTCACACTCAAAACGCTCAAGGAGCTCGCCTGTGAGTTTATCAACAGTAAGGTAAGGAAGGGCGCACCGTTTCTTTCCATTTTCCTCAGTGCCCCTGTTAACAGTTCCCTTTCGCTACACACACGCACACACAGATCCCGGAGAATGGGCTGAACCGGCTGCCAGAACGGTTGCTGCTGTTCCGCCACGACTACGATTCGCACAACGTGCTGCAGATGGTGACGGCCGCCTCCGACATCGTGGACGAAACGCTCGTCGAGATCGTTCTCACGGCCAACCGTAAGTTGGGTATCGTTTTTGGCCAACCCGACCACAAAACTTTTCACCGCCGTGTCGTTCTTTTCCTCTCTCACAACCTTCCAGAAACGCTGCTACCGTCGGTTGCGGGCAACAGTGGTTTACAGCAGCAGCAGCAACAACAGGTACATCACCGCCACAATGAGGACATACCGCTCGTGCGGCCGCACGCCCTCAACGTTCACTCGTACAAGGCGCCCACGTTCTGTGACTTCTGCGGCGAGATGCTGTTCGGGCTGGTGCGTCAGGGGTTGAAGTGTGACGGGTGCGGACTCAACTACCACAAACGGTGCGCGATCAAGGTGCCGAACAACTGCAGCCGGGTCGAGCATACGGGCATGCTACAGCAACAACAATCAACACAGCAGCAACAGCAGCAAAGTAACGGAAACCGACGTTCCGGATCAGCGGGTGGAGGTGGTGGTGGAAGTGGTGGACTACTATCGTCCATGACGGCCGCCGTCCTACCCGCCCGAAGTCCATCCGGCGGTTCGAGCAATTCGCTAGCTTCCGACGAAACGGCCGGCGCCGGAACCATGCTGGTAAGAAAAATGCAGCAACTTATGAATGACATTAAGAACTGATGCGAGCGACACGCCGGCGACCCATTCCAGTGCAACCGATTCCGTTGCAATTTATGTGACTCGTTTTTTAAATCTCTACTTAAACTCTTACATATTTATATGTACACAATGCGAACTTTACACGGATATGATTGGGAATTATTGAACAAATTATTTTTGTTAATTTTGTAAGCACTAAGGGGCAGAACAAGACACGAATTACACCCAGGAGGAAGTGGTATTAGGATTAATTTTGTTTTTGTTTTTTTGTTTATACCTTACGTCGCCTGTAATAGAGCATGTATTTGTAAAATCAGTATTGTTTCCTTTTCTTCTTTCCTCTTTCTTTCTTCTTCTTTATCTAATTAAAACGAGAGAACGAAATAAAGGTAGCCTTGTATGCGATTCATTATTTACACTACTTGCCGGTTTTGTTTTTTTTTTCGTTTCGTTTCTGTTTATTTTTCGGACGTTGAATATATCTTGGGATGTTTTTTTTTCTTACGTCATGATTTTCTTTCAAGTCGGTAAACTAAAACGTTATTTTGTGCAGCTGTTGAATGCATCTTAACATACTCAAAACTGTGACTCGGCGTCGCAAATGCACGCGGTTCGGTTTGCGTTAGGTTTGCCTTATAGATCCAGTATTGCAACAAATATACCACCATAATTGTATTCAAGAACACTAAATATTTTAGAATCGCTATTGAGCCGCTTGGAATGTTTGTCCTTCACTTCCGCCCAACTATTAAAGTTAAGTTAGAATCGTGTTGTATATTTTTTGCTAATTATTCCCCTTTTCCACTTTCCACAGTACGCTTCCGGTGCGTCAGGTATGCTGCGGCAGAGCCGCTCGCCGTCACTGACGAGTCGTGGTGCTGCTGGCCACCCCATACCGAAGATCCCGCACAGTTTCTCGATCCACACGTACACCCGGCCGACGGTTTGCCAGTATTGCAAGAAGCTGCTGCGCGGTCTCTTCAAGCAGGGCGTCCAGTGCCGCGACTGTCACTACAACGCGCACAAAAAGTGCATCGAGAAGGTGCCGAAGGATTGTACGGGGGAAAACACACAGCCTATCGATGCGCACGACGACCGAAGTCAGTCGAGCGATCGGGAGCTCCTGTACAAAGACGACCCTGACGATGGGGAGAGCGATTTCGATGACAATCCGTTCGGGGCGGGTGGAATACGCCGATCCGGCGGTGGTGGTGGTGCGAGTCCGGGTCCGAAAGACACATCGATCACCGGCAGTGAGGACGGAGACTCGTCGCCGAGTAAGATGAACGGTGGGAATGCGATGGGACAAGCGTATCATGCCCACCATCACCACGGTTTGCTGGATGAACCGGAAACGAACCGGCTGGAGGTGATCTGCGAGCAGTCGCGTCAGTCGTCCAGCAATTCGTCGTCCTCGCCGAGCGCCAACATACCGCTGATGCGCATCGTACAGTCGGTGAAGCACACGAAACGCCGCGACGGCCGGGCGACGAAGGAGGGTTGGCTGGTGCACTTCACCAGCAAGGAGAAAACGATCAAGCGCCATTACTGGCGCCTCGACTCAAAGGCAATCACGCTGTTCGTGTCCGACCAGGGCAGCAAGTACTACAAGGAGATCCCGCTGAACGAGATCGTCGCGGTCGAGACGGCGCGCACGCTCCAAGGTGAGGTGCTGCACTGCTTCGAGATCCGGACCGCCACCGTCGACTACTACGTCGGGCAGGATCCGCTCTACAACATAAAGCAGCACACGGGCGAACCGGTGCTGGCCCTGCCGCCCCCGGACAGTGGCGTTGGTGCCTATCTCGCCAAAAGCTGGGAGACGGCGATCCGTCAGGCGCTGATGCCGGTCCAGACTGGGACGGCCCGTTCGGACGAACATCCAGCCGGCGGTGGCAGCGGTGGGGGTAGCGCCGGTGCCGGATCGTCCGAACCGGAAGAACGGATCACGGACATGAGCCAGCTGTATCAGATCTTCCCGGACGAGGTGCTCGGTTCGGGACAGTTTGGGATCGTGTACGGGGGCGTACATCGGAAGACGCATCGAGCGGTTGCGATCAAAGTGATCGACAAGCTGCGCTTCCCAACAAAGCAGGAGGCGCAGCTGAAAAACGAGGTTGCGATTCTTCAGAACCTGTCCCATGCGGGGGTCGTCAATCTGGAGCGCATGTTCGAGACGCCGGAACGCATCTTCGTCGTGATGGAGAAGCTTAAGGGAGACATGTTGGAGATGATCCTGTCGCACCAGAATGGGCGGCTTAACGAGCGTGTCACCAAGTTCCTGATTACTCAGGTTAGTTTTTGTTTTGTCCTACTTTTGTACTGCGAAATCGTGTCAAATAATGAAATTGGTATTTTCGCATTCATACTCCGACAGATACTCGTCGCCCTGAAGTACCTGCACAGCCGCAACATCGTGCACTGCGACTTGAAACCGGAGAATGTGCTGCTGTCGTCCGATAACGAGTTTCCGCAGGTGAAGCTGTGTGATTTCGGTTTTGCGCGAATCATCGGCGAAAAGTCGTTCCGTCGATCAGTCGTCGGCACACCCGCCTACCTAGGTACGTATTGAAGAGGCTAAAGGAGATGTAGTCATGTACTTTTGAATGATGTACGTTTCTATCGGCAGCTCCGGAGGTGCTGCGTAACAAGGGCTACAACCGGTCACTGGACATGTGGAGCGTCGGCGTCATCATCTACGTCAGCCTAAGCGGTACCTTCCCGTTCAACGAAGACGAGGACATTAACGATCAGATCCAGAACGCCGCGTTCATGTACCCGCCGAACCCGTGGAAGGAAATATCGTCCGATGGTAAGAAAATGGCGGTTGCTGCAATAAAACCTGAGCATCACTAACCTCGCTTTTCTGAACTCTCACCTTTCTCTTGCGCTCTGCCCCAAACAGCGATCGATCTGATCAACAACCTGCTACAGGTGAAGCAACGGAAACGCTTCACAGTCGACAAGAGTCTGCTCCACTGCTGGCTGCAGGATCTGCAGACGTGGAACGATCTGCGGGCGCTCGAGGCTCAGGTCGGTCTACGCTACCTGACGCACGAATCGGACGATGCCCGCTGGGCGATAACCGCTGCCGGCCCATGACCGCCGGTCGGTGCCGGTCGGCTGCCATCCCTGCCCTTCATCCAGGAGAACCGATCCACCGATGAACCAACAGCATCGCCGATCGAACGCCACGCGTCCGAGTACTGCACTGCCAGTACGGTGCCGGCCGGCAAGTCGTACGATTCGCACTCGTCGACGCTGCTGTTCAACGACATCCGGGGCAAGGCGTACCGGTGGATGCGCGGCCGTTTCTGCCGGTTCGCGAAGGCCTAAAGTAATCTCGTAATTCCTAACATTTTTTTTTGTTTTAATTTTATGTTTTCTTTTTTTTATTATTTTGAATCTGACGACATTCGGACATTCTCGAACCGCCACTTCAGCCTTTAATCTCTCTCCGGTCGAAGGGAAGGAGTGTGGTTGTTGTTTATATAGTGTTTTATTTTTACAAGTCACATTTACATCGTAATGCTTTGGAATCTCGCGTGATGCCACGAGGGAGACCAACGTTTGATAACATGTCAGGTCTTCCGGTGGGAGAGAGGGAAACGGCGTTATGGCGAAGCGTTAACTTACCTTTTAAGGTCAACTATTAGACGATACATTCTAAGCATTGAAATCTCTACTTAATTTCGCCTTGAACGCCGTAACAGGCGTTCGTAGGGAACGAAAAACAATTGAACTCATTGTATAATCTGTTTAGATCTTATACTTGGTGATGGCGGCACTGTCTCTCTAACGGCCGGAACTACCGGAGTTTTAGAATTTAATTCCCAGCCCGGAGACAGTCCCACATCAGTTGTTGTTTTTTTTTTATATTTTTTGCCGTTTTTGTTTTGTAATTGAATTGTATTATTTGAATATGTGATGTGTGCGCTCTATTGAATTCCACGGACGTTTTATGTTGCCACATTCGACGCCATTCGTGCGTAGTAAATACATTCCGTTTCGGTTTAGTGAGTTAAACAGTGCGCGTAGTTCCTGGCAGGCAAGAAACGAGATTCGACGATTAGCAGCAGAGAAGCGTAAGAAGAAGTTAACGACGAACGAAGATAAATCGAAACAAGTTGTTCCCGATCTTAAAATCATGTGTGCGTGTTAGAAACCCCTTTTACGGTAGAACCTTCCACACAAAGCCTATCCGTTCTCCCAAGGTTTTTTTTTCTTCCCTGTTTTTCTCTCCTGTTTTTCTCTCTGTCTATTGGTATGTCTATGGTGTCTATTCGTTTTGATTCTAGCTAATGCGTTAAAAACTGATCAAACTTTTCAAGTGCCTATAAAAAACAAATTAACGCCGCTCATTACTCAGAACGGTGAAAACTAGGCGGACGCGGTTCGTCGCTGGTGACAGTTGTGCATTTAGTTTTTGAGGAAGTAAATCGAACATTAGAAGCATACGCGTCTACATTCTCAACCCCC
>JXWZ01006209.1:0-19197 GCA_000956215.1 Anopheles farauti No. 4 | reverse complement strand
GTCGGGGTACGATCGACGCAGGGGAAGACTAATGGTTATGATCAATTGATGGAATTGACCACCATTATTCATCGGCCTAATCAGATTTGGCAGATTTGCCCAGTCACACTGCTTCCTGCTTATTGTGGTGCGCGGAAACGTCCGAATCACTGACAAAGCTTGCCTCACTAGGGGACAACCCGTCTCTCCCGGACATCTGCACAAACCCACACACACATACACACATACACAAAACTGCTATAATGTATGCAAACACAAGAAGCGTTCGTCGTGCGAAAAGTTGCTCATGCTGTTATCAGGCTCACTTTCATCATGTTTTCGGGGGGTTCGGGTTCAAGATGAATGTTTGTGTCGAGTGGAATCACAATTGTCAAAGGCGGGACGGTGGGCGAAAGAAAGGCTCACTGCCAGCGACGCGTAATGGAATTAGATGTGGGGTCGACATATGTCCGTGATTAATGAGATTACTGTCGATGTAATGAGAGAGAAATGTTTGTTTGTTTTTATGATGGATTTTAAGATACCACCGTGGCATTATAAACAATTTGGAACAAGTTTTCTATGGTATTATTTATTTGGAATTCGATCGTATTCGTGTTTTTGCAGTGCTTTTTTTTCATCTTATGAGCGACGCTTTTTTACCCTTTATGACGATAAAATCAAACTTCCTCATCTTCATGGACATCAGCATTATTTACGATCCCTTGTTTAACGAACTCTCCACTCAACACTAGCGCCTCGCTCGATACTATTTACTTTAAATAATTAAATGTGCCTCAGGGTACAATTTTGCAGATTCAGTTTCTTTTCAGCCGATTCAAGGTTCGAACGATGGTTATCAGGCAAAGGAAACCCCGGCACTGTGCTCCCTATGATTATCGTGGTCCGGATTATTCTTAACAAAACACTCAAACCAAACTCCTTCGCGTAAACCCCGCATGTGCAGCGCGTCGTTGTTTGGGTTTTTGGTACAAAATATTGCGAATATTTGTGTCCCGAGGGGTTGAAGCCAATCGTCGATTGCTTTCAGATCGCTATCAAAGTAACACGACGCGCGTTGTTGTGGGTGCTTTCGGCAAACGGCCGCACCATTCTACCCGGCTTGCGTAACCGCTGCCGGGAAAGGTATACAGCATTTAATGACTTTGGCTTACTGGCCCAGTTTTTCCGCCCGGTTTTGGGCCATTTCGCAAACGCGCTTCTCTCCTGTTTGTGTTATCGTCGCCAAACGCCCCGGAAAGTAGTATTTTCAATCCGGCCTGAGTGCGTCTAGCGTGATGGGAGTCATTGCGTCCGTCGGTTTTTGACCGGTTTTCGCTGGTTGCCTGGTTGGGTTGTGTTGCATTACTACGCATCGTGCAAACTCTTCAAACGAGCGGGTCATCATTTTGGGTGACAGCATCGCGGCAGAGCCACCACCGGTAGCTGGTGTGAGTTGATGCAAATTAACGTTGCTACTCGGTAGCGTCATGCCCGGAGGCGATTTTACCTCCCCTCCCACACCCGGCGATACACGATTTGGAGGAGTCGGCGTGACCGCAATAGCTCGTCCTCACGCGCCGCTGCTACCCACGGTTGTTCTACTCGCAGCGGTTGCGTTCTGGGGAGCGCTGGGAGGAAGATGCCGATGACAGTGTCGTTTTGTGTGTTACCATGTCGTTTGATTGGCCGCCACCGTGGTGGTGGTGTGGCGCGTATGTTAATCATATAATTACCCAGCTTGATACCGTCCTCGCAACACTGCCGCCCAGATAGTTAAGGGTGCGTTTGAACATCCTGCTCGGGAGGACGATTTAGTGCCGTGCTGTTTTGTGTGCGCACGCCGTAGCCATGCCAACGACGACGACTCTGATGCACTTCGCCAGCGTGTTATTATGCGATTCGGTACGGCGAAAAAGGGCTGTCCATGGCGCAACGTCTCACGATGCTTCCGTGGCGCGCACGGTGGTGTCAGCAGAAAGGTGATGCTGGAATTTATCATATTAAGTCCCGTTAAATGGTTTCGGGTCGGTGTGGTTGTTTTGTTCTCTCTCTCTCGCCCTCTGTATCACCCTCCTGTTGCGCCCCATTATCCATCCCAGCTGCCCAGGCAAGCCCTGCCCGAGTGCGAGAACCGGGGCAATGGGTAAGCCGAGGTTGGCTTACGCGCCTTTTACACGCCATTCTCGGTGGTGGTTTTAATTTTCGCACCGTTTGGCAATTCACGATTCACGTACCGTCGGGGGGTGGGGTGAGGAGGTTCTGAATTTCTTAACCACCGCCTCATCTAATGTTACCGCCCGGGATGGAGGCGATCCGGTTGATGAGATACGCATTGTTTCGGGCGGGATGATAGTTCAAAAATTCTTCCAGCGGATCCTTTCGTAGGTGTGAACGGATGATGTTTGCCGTTTTTTTTTTTACATTCTATTTTCTGGTGCTTTGTTTCGTACACACGATCGCACCACGATCGTTTAGCGCAACCTCTTTTTCACGCCGATTCGGTGTTTTGATTCGCTCCAATTCGATTGCTATTTTAAGAACGGATACTTTGGGCGGAGTGCTGATGAGGAGTTTCATAAGCGGTTGCAAGAATTTTCTGCTCCACTGTGATGGAGGTCACATCGGGGGTTTTGCGATTGGCGATGAATAAAGCAGGTAATTATGAGCATTGTATGGGAAACCACCCGTGAAATAGCAAAGTTTTAACGGGTTGAAATTCAATACTTATTGAAATGTGTGTCAAATATTTATTCCATTTTTTGCAGGATAGAAAAAAGTTGTGCAATAAAACTAAACGTACTGATTTCTCAAATAATCGAACATTTATTTTTAAAGCATTTTAGAATGATCAGGAATTTTATTAATATATATTTTTTCCCCTTTCGTTACAGGTAAGCTGCTTTCAAATTGAATCGCATAAATTGTGGGTAAATATTGCATTGCATAAACTGCATTGAAAGACACATTTACTCACTAGCCATTAAGTATACCCAGCTACTGCTGCAAAAAGAAAAAGCAACAAACTTTCAAGCATGATTATAAATAGTGGAATAATAAAAACGTCCCCGCAAAGCGTACCCACTCAAGTACGATGGCAGCTTAATTAAACAACTGCGCGGTGAAGAAATCACTTCCACTACATCTTTACCCGCGAAGCTGAGGTGTAAAACCTTTACCAAACCCGGTGGACACGTTTATGTGCTTTCCATAAAATGTTGACTGTCTGCGAGGCGCCCTACGCCCTTGCGTAATCACAGCGCGGTAAAGTTGAAAAACTGAAACGAATAGAAAAAAAAAACGCATCTCATAAAGGTGTCAACGAGGGAATAAGCCACCGAACCGTGCTAGGTCAGACGGGTACACCCGGCGAGGTGATAAACACTTCCAAAATAAAGCAAATGCGTTATGATGACACACCGCAAAACTGCACCGGCCCGGGCGCTTGTGACCGAAAGGAAATGCAACGTGCATGAAGGCGAAAGAACTGCATCTTTAAGTTTTTTTTTTTCATCCTTTTCTAAAGAATAAAGGTCACCGCGGGGAAGGCCGTGAGGCAGAACCTGGTGAAGGTGAGATAAAAAGTTCTTGCGTCTTACAAGAAAAGTACGACAAAAGGCGAGATGCCGACCTCAGCGGTGCTGGTGCGAGTTTAAGGTTAAGAATTTATAGAAGGCAGACAGAAAGTGCTGCCCAAAGCGAAATAAATCGCCAACGATACAAACCTTTTCCCCTGGCCCGGTGCAATGGGTTTACCAAACTGGAGCGCCGGGCTTACCATGCGACCGACTTTTAATGCCACCAAGTGCGCTAACTTATGGTCCACGTATGGTCCTAAATCTATCACCCATTGCGCTAGGCGCCAACGTGGACAGATAAGCTCCCGGAGAAGCGCGCACGTGAAGAAACGGCTGTGTGTAATGTTTGTGATATATGGCAAATACTCCCTGTTCCATATCTCCCAGAAGGTACCAGCTCGCCGACACCGGTCGGGTGCAATTTTCTTCCGCAAAAACGGTCGCACCGAGAAGCACTTGCACAGTCGGAAGCGGTCGATACGGTTTTTCCTACTGTCCAGCGGCGGGAGGGGGTCTTCGACGTGCCCGTTTGACTATCGGCACCACCGCGGTTTCGTGGTGTTGACTTATGCAACCGCGCGTTAGCCCGATATGGCTACCAACTTTCAGGCTACCTTCAGCCGTTGCTGGCCTCTAAGGGAGAGTGCGTACCGCAAATAGAAGGGAACGAGCGGTTCGATCGGTTATTGATGGGATGCTGGAAACGGCCGCGCGTCGGGGGTGGTGTGAACAATGTTGCGCGATAAAGTATCCGCTTTTATGCAAAGCGTTTCGCTTTCGGACTGTCGCCGCAGTTATGCCACCACCTTCGCTGTGGATATGCTCACTGTATGCTTTTCTCACTTCGGTGCCGAGCGCGGGACGCGGATTATGATGGATCGATGACTTTTTTTTATGCATGTTACCACCTTCTTATGCGCTTCGAGGGAGGAAGAAAACCATGCCCGACAAGGCATAACACCGGTTGCAGTGGGCGTGCGGGGTCTAGGGAAGGAAATCGATTCGATTGTGTTTATTTTGATTATCAAATTTTGTGCTGGATATTGTGTCGTCAGTTATCACGCAGCGTTCGGGGATCCAGCTCGCTAATGTATGTAGGTGTTCGTTTTGGAATGTCTCCTACGACCGAACACGTACGTTGGCTGCTCATAAAAATGCACCCATCAGCGTCATCTAGTGCAAAATTACATCTCATCTCAGCTTCACTAGGCGCAACCCCGTTTCCAGTGACCATCAGCCAACGTAACCGATGTGATGTTTCGTCGCTGGAGCGAAACTTTGCCTTAGCGAGGTGCATCATTTGCAGCACTAAACGGTCGCATTTGTGAAAACGAGCAGTACCGCTCGCGGCCATCGGCCCGACGAAGGATGATTTGTAAAGCAACACCTTCTTTACATGTGCGCGCATTTTTGTGACGAATGGCTCGCTTGAAATGGGATTCACTAACACACACACACACACACACTGGCTGCAATTTAACAGCTAATGTACTGCACATGGGTCACATGTTTTCCCGCGACACAAGTGTTCCATTGCTTTCTTCGAAGTTATGGGCCGGTCACGAAAGAAAGCCCACCGGCAGACCGACCGGGTCATCATCATCCTGCGGCTTTTTGTTGCACGAGGCGGTGTGCCGTATGACGCTGGTGATGATGCGTGTCCGGGCAGGCGGGCATAAATATTAAAATGTTGTCAAAAGAAGGAAACTAAAGAAACGAAACCCGGTCTCCCCTCGCACCCCGCGGCGCCGGACTCCGGGTTAATGGAGTTTTGTGCAAACTTTCCATTTTCAAACACACTAAGTATGGTTTCGGGTTTGTTTTTTATACTTCTATTGGAACACGCGCAAATAGTTTGGCCTTTGTGCGTGGGCACGGGTTTGGTATTTTGCATAATATGGGTTTTGCCATAAATAGTGCAACGGTGATGGGCTCCCTCGCGGAAGCCGGCAGTCCCTGGTGGTGTGAGCGATCGCACAGAAAGTGTAAAATGCTTTGATGGGGTTTTTTTGTTATTACTTTAGAGCCTAATGAGAAGCAAGTTTGGTTGGGTCAGTAGATTCAATGAGAAATTTGCAACGATTTTTCTGATTATATTTTTTTTTGTATAGAACAAAGCAATTCTGTTGAAGATAGTAACCGTTTGATAATATTTTAATAGGTCAATAAAATTGAATTTTGTTTTTATTTTTTTAAATGTTTTTTTTTTCATTTAAAGCAACAAAATAAGTCTCAAAACTAATAACCAAAGGAATGTATGTTCACTATATTTTATATCATGTATTTCTAGTTAAAAATCCGATTGAAATCTCCTACACAATAAATAAATATCGTTCATTACATAACGATCTTGTTCTTTCGTTCAGCATTTCTCTTTACCATCGCCGGCAGCATGCAACTGAACGTTCCGCGTAATAGTAAATACTTTCTTTTATGTTCTGCTTCTTTCATCTGCTCGTTTCCCTCTGTTATTCTGCGCACGATGACGCTTTCGGGAGCGTCGAACGTTTCGGCATTACATCAACCGGGAGCTTTGGTTTTGTCGTGCTTTTTCCATGCCTGCCGGTCCATGGTGGACAATGGCTGCCGTACGCTTCCATTATTTATCCCGTCCCGCACATTCGGATCGGTACGTTTTGGAAAGGTTTTGCGGGCTCTCCAAACGCGAGAAGATTGCGCCCCCAAAACGCACTTGCCATCGTTGGCGGCGTGCAAGCCGCGTGCAGGGCGACGGGAAATGGAACGAATTAATTGACGGATGGATCGCCGAAGGATGTAATGTCTGCTCCAGTTGGGTGTACCCGAAAGAACAATGGTGCACTGTGGCGATGCTATTGCAACAAGATCGAGACGCACACACAAGGAGGTTAATATTTCCGCTGCCTTATTATAAACATTCCCGGGCCCATGATTTATCGCTTGCGCGGAATGCTGTAAAAAGGGGCGAGATTACTGCACTGCTGGAACCGGAAGAGGAAGAGGCGCGCATACTGCGCCAAGTCAAAGGGGGAAGTGGGTCACAGGGAAATTAAATGCTCGCCCGGGAATGAAGCAACGAACAGCGGATGCTTATTAATAGAATATGTCATGGCGTTTAAGTTTTTTGTTCTGAAAAAGGTTTCCTTACAAGGCTTTCAAAAACTCATCCAAGGCTGTTGAAGCGGTCGAAGCAAAACGGTTGAAATATTATACTTTAATTGGTTACACCTTCATGGTCATGGCTTAATTGAACACCTGCCCGTGGGCACGAGGACTCAAAAGGGTCTTGCATGTTACTCGATCATAAAATGAGGTGATGTAAAATTTTATCTTTCCCAGGGATATTGATTATCTGCGTGGAAGAAGGACACGCTGGGCGTCGCAGTGAAAGGATACCGTAGAAATATTGAAATGGCCGGTCAGTTATTGTGCTTTAATTGTTTTATTTAATTGAAAGACTTTTATGGAAAATCTCGTTAGGATACTTCGATGTAAATCAATCATTTAAACATGTTTACAAGGGAAACGCCTGTATCGTGTGATCCTCGCTTGACAAATGATGAACAAAACGAAGTATCTTCGCCATGCGATCCGATTTGCATTCCTAATGCTCACGCTCCGGAAGCCGATGATGGGCCGCGACTACGACCCGGGGACCGTTATCGGCCTGGTTTGAGAACTCATTTATTCGCCGTCTACCGTGTTTGGATTAAAAATAATATTAGCTACCGCTACCAAGCCGCCCGAGTCCGGTTCCGCAATCGGTCGTTTGTCATTCCGCAGCTTGGAGTTGTAGCGACACGACCCCGGGACGCGACATAAACGACGCGGATCGCTTATGAAATTTATGCAAATTCGTCTTCCCCCGGGGGTGGAAATGATAAGCTGTTTTTTTTTCTCCACTCTTCCCCATTTTTAAGTGGTTACACATCGTCCCGTGCCGGTTATTTGCTGAAGAAACATTATATTTCCAACCGCCGGGGACCCCGGGCGTTGGATAAATCTTGAACCTGATAAATGAGAAACCACCCGAAAGTGTCACGTGAAGTGAACTTTCGTGGCATTTTTTAAGTCATTCCAATTATGCAGGTGAAAATCTTTGTTTGCCCGAGGAGGATCGTACGCTTGCTGGGACATCAATCCACTCGCAGGTGACTCATTTGATTTGCGACCGGTGGCACCTGTGGCGCTCGCCAATTCCTCACGCTCGCCAACCGCGCAACGACATAACTATTCAATTAGTGCCCTATCGGACCAGCGGCGTCGCTATTTGACTCGTTGGTACGATTGTTTGTTTGGTCCGAGGTGGTAGCTTTTGTTTCTCCCACGGGGCGCACTCTCCGATAACGGCCTTTTCTCGCTCTTATCGATTGCCTTTTCGAGCGACTGGTTTTAATGTGGCTGGGCCGACCTATAAAGCCACCGGTTCTATGCCGACACGGCGGCGTTGCGAGGTGTTGCGAGCCGTTGCTTAACCCGTTCACGATTAGGTTACCCACCCGGACGCTTGATGGCGACTTTGTTGAGGTTCTTGAAGAGTTGAAAGGTGTACCAGGCCGGTCCGTCGAGGTTGCCTCTCATATTACACGCCCGGTTTGAGTTGGTACACAGAATCCGGCTGGGGAGAAGGGACGATGCTCAAACGGACCGCCTCCGGGAAGGATACAGGGTGTTAAAAATGATACGTTTTTTTTGGGAAGTATAACACCGGGCGGCACTGAAAGCGTTGGGAAGCTAGTTTTATCATTTGTAATTGGTGTCAGCCTCAGAAGCGGTTCTTCGTGGGTGGGATTCGTTTTGACCGGTGTTAATCCTTGAAAATTTCGTTGCCAAAGTTGTTTGTCTCAAACATATTTTCGGTTGTTAGTCGAGAGATAAGATTTAAAAGGAGCAATAACATATTTGATAATTGTTTGAACACACAATGAATATCAGAACATAGGTTTCTGTATTGTAATAAAATTGTCGTTCAAAACTTATAAATTTTTGTGCAAATGTGTAAAAAAAAGAATGTCTCCTTTGAATTGTGTGTAAAAATAGATGTTAAAAGAAATGTTTCAAATCGCCTTTTTAATTTATTTTCATGCTGTGATTGTAAGTAGTCGAAAGCAATCGAAAAACATACTTAAGAATTCGCCACACCATTCATCTTACCATCGGCAAATCTTGCGGTCGACGCAACACACGCTCGCGTTCGATGAATTCACAAACCCCCGGGTTTGATTGATCGATGGCATTTCAATCTTTTTCGGCGGTCGGTGTGGTTCATCGAACCTTCCAGTGGCTTTGTTGTCGCATCGGTTACCATCGGTGTCCGCGCAAAATAAAAGCAAACGGAGCAGTGAAAAGCAGTCAACAAAATAACTTGACCAGGAAAAAAAGTGTACAAAATCTCGACAGCAAAATCGTTCACTTCCTGCCGGATAGATTTCGTGCTCACCACGTTACCGATCACCGTTCGATTGTTCGATTGCCCGGGTGCATCCGTACAACACATACCGATGCATGATTGGCCGCCGTTGGCAATGATTTGGTTCTTAATAATTTTAACATACACGATCGGGTTGAATTTGGGAAAGGAAGCTTGCCCAAAATCAATTCACTCGTTTTTTTTTTATTCATTCTTGCTGCCACGATAATGCATTCGCCAGCGGGAAGCTCTTTGTGGCGCGATGCGGTGTGGTTCAGGCGGTAGTGCAGCAGAGAATACAGATTGTATCACTTTGTAGCTCACTTGGCAAGCGTCTTGAGAACGAACACGCTCATAATTATTATTAATCGGCTCGCAGGGAAACGGAACGCAAACGCAACGAAAAACATCAACCTGAAGGGCTTTGCCCGCAAACGAACGAACTTTTCGCATTTCATTATGCTGATGAATGGAAAATATGCCAATCGGCTGGGCGGCATCAAGCACCCAGACCCGTCGAGATCCGGTGAAGAATGGTGAAATAAATGAAAGATCCCAATCTGAAATCAATAACCGGTGTACCGGTCTCCAGGCCCGATGCTTCTCCCGTGCACTTTCATCTCGTTTAGTTAAGCTTTTCTCCCGTTTATGAGTAAAGTTAGCGGAGGAGAATGCCAACCAACGAACGGTGGGAGCATCTTTCGACCGAAAAGTGAGAAAAACACGCTGCTGCTACTGCTGCTGCTGCTGCTGCCGGTGCGGTCACTTCTTGTGGTGCAATTTCCCGGCTGCATCGCTCTTGACCCACTTGCCGGTGAAATTAATAAATTAAATTTAATTAAAACTCTACGCCTTTCGTATTCAAAATTCCTGCTCCCCGGTGGTGGTCGGTTTTATGGCGCTATGCTTCTATCGGTGGCCCCTGGTCGCATTCATTGCACACGAAATAGCACGCGAAAGTCAGTCCACATCCACGCTCCCGCACAAAGTTATCTTCTTCAGCAACTGCACTTCTCTTCACTCGCCCGGGAGGGACGACGGGCTGATGATGTGCCCAATCTGACAAAAGCCCACGTGAGTGGTCTGGTGGCCTACGGATCGGGACGCGAAATTATCGTCTTCTCGTTGGTTTCGTTCGATGGTGACGACGTGATCGGCTTTCCGATCCCTACAGTGTGTGTGTGTCCCACATTCACGGCGATGACCAAAACACGGCACAAAAAAAAACATCGCATCGCACCTTTCGACCTCTCCTGCCGCGGGTCAAGAATAAGGGATGATTAAACGTGCACCCGGGTTCGGGGTTGCAGGTGATAATGTGCTGAAGTTTGCGGAACCTGCTTTTGGATGCGATTTTTTTTTTGTTTCGTTATTGTGCGAGCGCATATTTTCTACCCGATTGAGAACACATTATTGGAGGGGTGGGCCCTTATCTGAAGGAGAATTTCTCAATTACCGCGGTGAAATTGTTGACCCTATCAGGGTGAAATTTTTCGCATTACACTCGGTTTGTGTGTGTGTGTGTGTGTGTGTTTTTTTTCGGTTTTTATTTCTCCGAAAATAATGACATGTTTGCGGATGCTTTACATATTTTTCCACTTAATCGGAAATGAAGTTTTATTATCGTATACGGCATGGGCCGGTTGATGTTGCCATTAATTTATGGTAGAAGTGTACGTTTATGGCATATTCGTTCAGGTTATTTTTCAAAGAATATTGGGTGATTTTAATGTGCTTTTCTTTACATCGTATTTGCATAACGACGCCGACGTGCAATGTACGACGATTTAAATAAATTGGATAAATGCAGCACACGGATTTCACTTGATGCAAAGTTTTATTTTTTTGCACCGGACAGGAGTTATCTTTCGATGTCAACCTTTGCCCTTCGCCGATTCCAATCGTTTCCACCGACCGCCTCCGATTCGGCGAGACTAGAAAAAGAGTTTTTTAAAAGCTTCTGCGGGTCCTCTTCCCCATTAACTCACCAGCTAAAAATAGATAAAATTATGCAGCATAGTATTCGTTGTAAGTAGCTGAAAGTATTTACCCTTACGCATTACCACCTTCCCCTCTGGGGCATGGGAAAATGCTCACATATGTCCAACAAACAAACAAAACCGCGGTGGGGTCAGTTGGAAGCCGCAAGGGCTACTCCAGGGGTGACAACGCATCGTCGTCTCGTTACTCCGTGGTGTACGTTTAGTTGAATGGATCTTGCGCAACCCGTCACGAGGAACTGCTGCACCGCTGTTGCGGGTGACGGATGATGGCAATTTCCCGTCGGATCGGAAAATCGATCGCGGCGGCTTGTGTGCCTCGGACGCGAGCTTTTGTCGGGAAAATTGACCAGTTAGCGGGTGAGAAATGAATGTCATTGATTTTCGTATGCTTGTTAGGCGGTTGCGCCTTCGTTGCGCTCTTGAGGGCGAGTGAGCCAAAGCTCCTTGGTGCGTGGTGTAGTTGTATTGTGTGACGCGAACGAAGCAAAAGCCATTGGTTTCGAGCTTCATGCTTCACGTAAACGATGCATTGATTTGCAATGATTGTGCGCTCGTTGTGGCAACAAACGGACCGCTAGCTGGCTTTGCGAGGAAGAAGTGTACGTGTGTGAGGCGAATGTGAGTGGAAGCGTTTTATCATGTTGGTGTTGTAATAAATTTATTTAAGATCTTTTTTTTAAATTTATTTAAACCTATAATCTGAGTTTTATTTCCTATCTTTCGATGTAAGATAATCTAGGTGAGGTGATAAATTTTACAAAAACTCTTAAATAGTTGGAATATGTAAATACTAATAAATGTTGAAAATTTGAACAAAAATTTAAAACAAAATTAATAAAATTGTATGTAGGTTTTTAAATTCGTGTCGGATTAGCTAACAGCGTGATCAGAAAATTTTTATCAAGAGTGTATAAAACAATAGCATTAAAAATAGTAATTTGGCCGATAAAGAAACTTAGGAATTGATTCTGTGGCATGACTCAAATACTATTTGGATTATGATTAAATATCATCAAAAATAGACTCAATTATTCGACACATGCACATAAATCCTCGGAAATGAAATCGGAAACCCCTGGTCGGTGCACTATTCGCTGGGAGATGTTAAAGAAATTTCCCTCTGCAGTAAAATATGTTTGGAATTTCGCTGCTCCTCGCGTCACCCCCGGAAGAGGACGTATTTCTGTCAGTCGTCAGACTTCTTGCACCGGTTGACTACTACCGCCGCCGCACCACCCCTGCCAGTTGGATGTTTGTCTGTTAAGTGCTAGAAAACGGCGTCGCGCGACGGCCACCGGTATTTCAACGTCGAAACAATATTTGTACGCGCTTGCTTTGTCTTTTCATTTTCATCGAGCGAGTGTGCGTTTTCGCCCCGGTTGACGACCAACCGGACATCACACCGGAAGACGCTTCGATTACTTTCGGTGCATGCGATGGAACACAACAAAAACGGTATGCCCATTGTAGGTCGAGCGGATCAAACGAAAGTATGCAAATAGATGGTAGTTGTTTCGCTTGAAGGTGATGTTTTCTTTTTAGGGTTTTTGTTTCTTGTGCGGTTTGTTTTCTATCGACTGCAAACGAGGGATGTTTTGAAATTATGTTCGTTTTTTTTAATAATTGTATACAAAACATTTGACCATGACGGTCACAGTGTGTGTTGATAAATAACTCGAAGCATGTCATATCGGTTATTTGTACGATGGTGGCCAGTAGTAGCATGTTTCCGATGGGGTAACATAGCCGTCTTGAATTAAGTCGTTAATGAAGTTTCCATCGTCAAATCATTCATTCAATGCAATGAAAATGTGAAGAAACAGTTCGCCGCGAGCAATCGCACTCCGAGCCGCGAGAGAAAGGTGACCGGGAAAATAATATTTGGCCACGTAGATCACACTGTAATTATCGACCAACCCATCGGGCAGGCGTTGGGTGCCGGTGAACGATCGGAAATCCACCGCCACCGTATCCCATTTCTCGGAAGCTGTAATAACTCCACCACTAGCTCGGTTGGGATTTCCTAGCGACTCGTCTGCGGTCGCACATGTTCGTCAAAAAAACTGGTCCGTTTACTCACTATTCTTCACCGACGCCAAAGAGAGAAGTTTGGCGATGGGAAAGACGAAGAAGCCACGGATTGGACGAAGCTAACCATAAATCAGCCAGTTGGTGTGCGTATGTGTGCGACGGAGCAAACCCCAACTCCCGGGCCCGCGTTTTGTGTTCCATTACGTTTGGCGGTTTTCATAGTGTTCATTCTTCAAAGTCAATACTTCATTAAGCGTCATATATTACAGCTGCGGTGCGGTGCGTACTTCGTACTTTTTCCCACCGCCCATCGGTCTTGAAACTCGCGGTCATTGGCATAAGGGCACAGCGCCACATCGGAAGAACTCATAAATGTCATTAACGCAACGGCAGCAGTGCGTTAATTGGAAATTAGAGCTCGGGCGCGTTGCCTCCAGCCGCAAGCCAGCTAGTAGAGCGCAGCGAGAGAGTGTAGTGAAAAAATCGCCTTCAGTCATCGCCGCCACACATCGTCTGATGCATCATTTATTTCCTCGGCCTGCATAGCTGAACACTCGCGGGTAGCTGACGGAAACAAGTGTTTTCTAGTCGTCGCCTTTCTCCCGGTACCCTTTTGCTGTTTTGGGAGATTTTTATTCGTTTGACAGCTGTCAAACACCACGTTCGGGTTAGGTCTTTGTTCGGAGTGCAGGCTGCTTTGTACATTGAATTTACATGTCTAGATAATTATGTAATCTCTCAGCGTTGAAGAACTGGTTGATAAATTTACATGTCAACCGCATTTATGGATATCTGGATTTGAAGTATTTGGTTTAATTATCCACAAAAGAATTGTTTGATCATTTAAAATGTTTTATTAAGTCCAATTGAACTGGAATTTTGTATTATAAGCTTTTTGTACGACCGGATGTACCTACTTTTGGTCCGTCACGCCTTGATGTACAATATTGAAGAGCATTTTCTTGAGCCCATCGACACTGTCAAGTCTCGCAAAGGCGCTATCAAGAATTTCTCCGCTCAGAACCGTGCCACAATGTTGCATTTTTGCCCGCGAGCCTATCACTCAACACTTTACGGCGCAGGGGGAGTGTTTGTTTATTTCTGTCATCCACCACCTACATCCTCGATCGCTACGTGCCGATCGTAGAGGATCACCTACACCCCTCCACGTCCTAGGGCGCATTTGTCGCGACCGGGAAGCTTCACCAGGAGGAAAGCGGTGGATCAAATTGCAAACACCGCAACAATGGACGGTGGTGCCTGTGGTTTTTCCGCCCACTAAGCGATTGCGATAGGACACCGTCGAAGATGACGAGGTGGATGTTTTCAAATGCGACAGGGC
This sequence comes from Anopheles farauti No. 4, assembly GCA_000956215.1. Taxonomy (NCBI): domain Eukaryota; kingdom Metazoa; phylum Arthropoda; class Insecta; order Diptera; family Culicidae; genus Anopheles; species Anopheles farauti No. 4. The sequence goes on along the minus strand of JXWZ01006209.1, from coordinate 4,875 downwards.
AGAGGAAGAGAATTTTCAAACAAGAAGTCAGCGACGTTTATGACCGTAGCCGCGGCTTAAGCAAATACCAACAACTATTGTACTGACGCCCGGCCGAAGGGATGATGGTTATTTTTGCTGTATTTTTGCATATTACCCTCCGCTGGCTCCTCTAGGGAGCAGGAAGATGGGTTGGTCTTTGGCGTGGCTTTTTCTACCACTACCCCAGTAGGTGCTACATTGTAAGGATAGGAAAGCGCCGCCCTCTGTTTGCCTACGGGTTCACCAAATGTTATCCAAACAGAGTGTGACGCCCGGAAAACGAGAGCTTCTCTCGGTTCCTCGTCTGCAGTGCCCCTGATCGAAGGTGAAGCTATCGGGGTTTACTCTGCTGGGGATGTTATAGCAATAATAAAAATTACCAATCAAGATAATCCGTAGCTTAACGTTTATTCTAACGTTCTATTTCGCGTTCCATTTTCATTGCAGGTAAGCACACACACACTACGATCGGTGCTGTCTACGTGCCGCACCTTCTGGAGGAAGGTGCGAAATTCTCTAACCTTCATTTTGCCGCATCGTCGCTGATAAAACTTCCTGTAGCCTCACCGCACATCCAAACCACTCAACACCCTTCTCAACAGTTTAATGACGCCCGTGTCAGTTTTAAACATGGAGCGAATGGGAAAGAGATATCGGGGAATGCACTGAAAAATGCATTTGCACCCTAACCAAACAACTTAATAAAGTTGTTTTTTTTTGCAGACTTACCGAGTAGTTCATCGACCACATTGTGGTGAATATGGAATATGGTGTTACGTATCGTCGAGCCAGTAAACGTTGCACTTCCTACCTTCAGATGAAAAATGGCATATTAATAGATATGAGGTGGCTTTGCTTGTGGGTTTAGCTGCGGTTTTTGTTCTGTAAGGTTATGTTGGCTAATGTAACATTGGTGTCATCATTTTTGGGTTTAAGCCAAAAATGGGTATAATATTTTCGTTCGTGGTGAAGACGTTACATGACATCAGTCGATTGCATTCGACCGTGCACAATATTTGTCTTCTTTTGGATGCTGTTTGGATGTCTTATCAATTTGTCTGTATTTTTCATACATTTAATCTCGATCCCGTAGGCGATTGGTGTTCGCTAAAGCTGTTGCTTGCATTCGGTCACAGTTCTTGCGAGCTCTCACCCGGCTCACCCGGCGGCGGTGACTAATCGATCGTGTCACGTTCCGGGAAGGGAACATTTTATGCTAATGCCAATGTTTGATTTTGCTGACAATTCAACTCGTGTCTCTCTGTCCCCCGCGCCGAGGCCTTATCGCGACTGGCTGGCTGGTGGTTTACCATTTCACTTTCATCTCGAAGGAGGCTTGCGGAGATGCAGCCCGTAACGGTGAGGTTAAATATTAAAATATGGGCGCCTGTAAACAGCACCTGGGTGACATGGTTTTATGGGCCACGGTTGAGGTTTCCGAGCGCCGGTTATGGCTTCATCCGCTGATGATAAGCGTGAGCAACCGGGGACAACCCTGTCGACTGCATTTTGTGTTTTTCCTGCGCCCCGATAGCAGCGTAAGTATGGTTTGATTTTCATCAATATGCTGCTATCGCGCTGCCAGCTGGTCGCCAGAAAGGTAATGCCGAATTCTCGTCGCTTCCAAGACGACACTTCGTCGCTTTCACTTTCGAACGCCACTGCCGCCAGGTTTGGTGATTTATGCAAGATATGCATTCGTCGTGGTTGTCGTGGTAGCTGGCTGCTTGGAGAGATAATTTCTCTTGCGGTAGTGTGATTAGAGGAATGCTTTTTGGCTCATGTTGTTGTTGTTGTTGTTGTTTTGCGGATGAAAATGGTTTGGTGGAAAGTTGTGTTCGATAAGCTATCACTCGAACATGGCATACAAAATTTCAGATATATTGTTACAAAACAGAACGATCGAACGAAAATATCCAGAAATGTATGTAACCAAATCGTTTTGGTATGTCCAAATATATTACATGACTAATGTACGAATTTATTAAAATACTTTTTTTTCATCAAAAATGATTTATTTTTGAGTTTATTCTTTTCATTAGAAAAAAAAAGAGTTTTGAACCTTTTCAGTCCTACAATTTCAAAGCTCTCGCCTCATGATAGAAACCATTTTCCCATTAGTACTCACCGTTCCCACTATCTTATATGGCTTTTTTATGCCGATTGCGGGAGATGATTTGAAATTAAAGGGATTGTGTTGATTCCTGAACTGAACCACGCAAACGTTCGTTTTGCGTGCCTGCCTGCTCACCCGAATCGTCGGTCATATTTATGCTAAATAGCGAGCGAGTAGATAAAAAAAATACATTGCCTCTCCAAATTTCACCCGGTCCGGGAGAAGCATCGCGTCTTTCCTTTGCCAATCCGAGATCCGAGATCGAGCAACCAGCAGGAACGTTCGCCGCAGGGTACTTCCGTTTTGGCGCTGGGGTCTCCCCACGCTGGGAAACACGCCAGTAAAAATCAACCAAAACGTTGGGGGCGAAAAACCGAACGGAAAAAATCTGCAATGACCCAATACGATTGCACATGGCTCGATTGCGCTCGGTTCCTTCGAAACAAAACCGCCCCAGTGAAGTGTGATCTGCCTGTGCCGGTGGGATTTCGGTTCGGGTTGTCGGGTGGCCGGGCTGCGACGCCAGCCGGGGTCATTTCCAGCGTAATATTTATGTACCCGTGGCGCGAAATCACAACGCTCGATCGCGTTTGCATGCTTGCTCGTCATAATTCACGGCCAGCACGGCCTGCTGCGGCAGTAACACGAACACGCAGTGGGTTGTTAATTTTTTTTTTCGTTTGAAACAAAAAAAAAGACAGTAAAAGCACAGTAAAAACACACCGAATCGTTGCGCTTGTAACATAGCGCTGCGGCAAAGATAGATTCGCGTTGATGGTGTTTGGGCTGTAGTTTGTTGGGCGGTTTTGGTTGTTTTTTTTTTTCTTTGAGCTTTATTTTTAGGATGGGACCAAACACCACCGCACACAATCACATTACTTCCGGTACCGAAATAATCTGCTTTTTTAGTGTTTTGGTAAGAGGGAAGGAAACAAAATTCGCACTCGTGTCTCGATGTGGACGGTTTTCTATTTCTTTCACCATCGGCGATGCACCGAAATGGAACTAATCACGGACGAAATTACACTTCAATCGGACCGGCGAGGAAATGCGCCCGAGGTTCGGTTAAAAGGACGCCGGAAGTTTGGTAAACGTGGCAAAATAATTATCACCCTACTACGAACGATCATCGGTGCGATGGAAGTTCACGTTATTTTTACATTTTACATTTTTTTTATTTCGTTCGGGCTGGTTGAATGAACTAAGCATAATTTACGATAGCGCGGGCGGTTGCAAAGCCAAGGTTGTGAACTCCAGCCATTTGGGCCTTGATGATGAGTTTATTGCACGGCACGATCGGTTCGGGCGGCCACCAGAAGGGGTGTTAGGGAACTAGGACCATATCGGTAAAAAGGCTCGCAAAATGGTTTGCGTGGCTCTGGTTGATTACAGCTTCTGCGGCGTTCGAAGCTAATGAACGCACGATTTGCTACGGTAATAGCAATTAGGTAATGGTTGGTTATAATTGGATTAAAGTACCGGGCTAGTTTGATGTGAGGATGTTCTGGGTGGAATATGTGTTAAAAAAAACTATTTTTCATCGTTTTATATTCTATTTTCTACACTCAGGTGAATTTCAGCAGGATTTGTTAAAGAAGGCAATGTTTGCTTGGAAACTTTTTTTTATTACATTATTTAGCTCGAAATGTAAAAAATATATCTCACGTATAAATCAATTGCATTATGTGCTCGGTTTTCTGGTATATTTTCTATAATATATGCATACTTTTCATATGTTGGTTTAAATTTAATAATTTAAGATTCAAAATTTAATTTTTAAATTATCACTAAATTCATTCATATCACTAAATCATTTATGAAAAGCACGATGTAATTTTTTTTTTTCATATAGAACGATTTTTGTTTTGTCATGTTCGTTCGGTATATTTGAATAAATGTGTGCTTAAAATGAGATAGATGATTGTTCTCTCAACCTTTTGAAATATATTTCGAGGCTAATTTGCCCAAATTGAATGTATTTAAACATTACAATATTTTGATTTTCATGTTCCACTTTAACTTCTTCATGTCTAAAGGCACACATTTTCATAGCGAAAATGTCAATGCATAGCACCATACCTGCCTGACCTTTCACAGGCAACGATGAACCGATTCGAGCGCTCGATCCAAAGCGACACGACCGGGCCGGCTTCAAAACATCGGCGGCCGTGCTTCACTTTCCATCGATTGCTAGTGGTGCGGTCGATTTTGTGTCGGTCGCTCTTCCGTTTCTAGATGCTGTTATTATTTTATTGATTACATATTGATACTCACCTGCCGCCACCCGCAGGCTTCCCACATCCACCATCTCATCAACCCGTCCGTGATTGGAGCCGTGTAGTTCATCAGCTGGTCGATCGAACGCGAAGTGCCACTGCCACAAAACGCACGAAATAGTCGCACCGAAAACGTAACGGAAACGGAAAGGAAAAGTGTCTGTGTGTGTGTATGGGAAATTGACGGATGAGTGTGAATTTGGTGGCACTTCGTTCGTTCGTTCGTTCGTTCGTTCGTTGGTTGGCGAGCATCGGCGGCGTGATGATGATGATGACGAACGAACAAACGAACGGCCACGGATTGGCGCACAGTGTGGTCGCGATATTGGTTTCGCGTTTTCGATCCCCGCGCGCGGGGAGAGCATTCGCGATGAAAGTGTCTTACGAAATTGGTGGGGCGTGTGGAGGTTGTGGAGGTGGTGGGTTCGCACCTAGATGAAAGTGAAACTGACCGCTCGCACA
>JXWZ01006204.1:0-20802 GCA_000956215.1 Anopheles farauti No. 4 | reverse complement strand
TCATCATTCGTCGATGCGCTCGTTTGTTACGATTTTCGATTCATTAAAAATGCGGGTTCTATTTTCAACTACCGCATTCGCCGAATCGCGTCCGGCTCTGTGTCGTTCGTGCTTTTTTTTTCACTCCAATTTTCCCAACACAACGAAGAAAGCAAGCACCAAATCGGCATGACTTGCAGCGGGTTCAAAAACTAAAATGCCAAAGATCTGAAACAGGCAAAGGAGTGACGCGAACGGGGTCGGGAGAAGTAAAATGACAGGCATCCTCCCTTTTCCGGGTGCTGTCAGCCGGTTAGTGCAGTCACTAAGCAGGGCAGTTAGCCGGTCATTTTCGAGCATCAAACCCATTAGTGTAAGTGCTTTGTAAACTTGTCAATGGGATTGATGAGGAAGCACCATTGTACTCCACTTTGCCTGATCGTCTTCCCGAACCCGACGGGATATCGAGTGCATCCTTAGCGTGTAAGGACGTGGAAGAATTGATTGGGATTAAGTGGGACGCCTTGGAACAATAAGTTGTGCGAATTCGGAACACTAAAGTAGTAATTGAATCCATTAAAAATTTCGTTTTAATCAATGTTTATAAAATGGATTGTTGTAACAAATCAAATGTAAATTTAAAAAAAAATCATTTTTTTAGCAATATCACAGCTAATCTTGATATTTTACAGGAGCTAAGGTTTCTGACTCAATTTATATATTTGTGTTCAATTTAATCATTTTTGTTTTAAACAAAAAAAACCCGAAAATGTTTGAAACGTTATCTAATTTCTCTATAGAAACTGCTGTTATGGCTGAATTCTTGGATGATAAATTTACAATGCAATTTAAAATATATGGGACTGATTGATAAATATCTAGAAAAATCTCAAGGAAATGAGAGAATGATAAAATTTTTTTAAAACAGCCTAAAACATTTCAAGAAACTCTTTAATTTTATCCAAATTCTAATAACCGACTCAGACAGACTCTATGATGTTTAGAAAAATGAAAATAATGTTCCAGATAACAATTACTATCTCCAACCGACGAACTAAGCAGCTCGCAAAAATGCAACTGCTAATGACTGTAGCTTTCCTCCACACCTAAGCAGACAGCAAATTTCTCTCACTGTTTTTTTTTTTACAATCGAAAGTATTCGCACGGAATCGGAATCACCCATCACTGCAACTAACCTAGAAACATCTTGCAGAAACACCTAACTTGCCTTACCGATATAGGGGGAGAAAAAAAACTCTCCCGCTGCAGTTTTGACACCGATCGATCATGCGCGGCGTTCCGTGTGTTGCAGCAGCAGTGCAACAACGCTGCAGCATAAAAGCAAAAAAAAAGGCATCCTCCGGAACATGCCGTTGCATTTCACCCACCACATTTCCCGTCTGCTTGCTAACCGAATTTTTTTATGTTTCTCCAATTACAGATTGCGCTGAAGCGGTGCATTTCGTCTGCCAGCGGAACGAAAGGGAAATCCCTCGGCTGCTCGTCGGGTGCACTGGAACTGGTGCGCGAAAAGCCGATCGTAGCTCGATCGTTCGTGTGCCCGAGCCCGAGATCGGGCTCGATTTGCTGGGGCCACTGTGTTGAGCCGCCCGCGCGCTAATCCGTTGCAGAGCCTGCAGGAGGATAGAGCCACCTGCTACCCAATCGGAGACGCACGGCCAGGGTGACAACCGACGCACCGGAAGGTCACACCGGATGCCGGTCCGGGAGGAAGCGGCAGAGAAAGTGACCCAGAGAGCCCGCGTATATGCCGTGGTGAAGGCAAACCCACAGCCTTTGTTTCAGTTTTGTGTTTAGTGTTTAGTATTTTTTTTTTGTTGGTTTCGTTTGGGAGTTCCGGAGTTAAGTTAAACACACACGCCATGTTACCGCGAGGAGGTACCGGTCGGTGGTGGGTAACGTGGGTGGCTACAGTGGTAATGGTGCTGACCGCCCGGACAACCCCAGTGGCGGCCCAGTGCCCCTGGCAGCGGGAAGTGCCCGATCTGCAAAACTCCTGCCTATGTGCCTACAACCTCGGACAGGAGCTGTCCGTGCAATGTGATCAAGTGAGTGTCGATGCCGAGTTGGCTCGATGTGCCGTGCCGTTAAATAACCTTTCGTTGCTTCTCTCTCCACCAGGTGGATTTTCCTGTGTTAGTCGAAGCCTTAGACAAGTACGCGCGAGCGACCCCGCTCGATCTGCTGTACGTGAACAACTCCACGGTCGAGCAGCTGGACGGCGGCCTGTTCGTGAACCTGAAGCTGCACAACGTGCAGCTGAGCAGCTGCAAGATGCGCCGCATCAACGAGAATGCCTTCCAGGGGCAGGAGGCGGTACTGAAGAACCTCAACCTCCAGGACAACCTGCTGGAGGAGGTACCGATCCGGGCGCTCAAACCGCTCACCATCCTCAACCTGCTCGATCTCTCCAAGAACCGGCTGCACAGCGTACCGAACGACGCGTTCGCCGGGCTCCGCAAACTTTCCACCCTCAAGCTGTCCGACAACAACGTCACGCTCGCACCGTTCGCGTTCCGCGGGCTGGAAGCGAGCCTGAAGAACCTCAACCTGAAGGGGACGAAGCAGAAGCGCGTACCGGAAGCGGTGCGGGGTTTGCGGACGCTTGCCTTCTTGGATCTTTCGCAGAACGGCATCCGGGAGTTGCCGGGCGGTGCGGGCGTGAAGTCGTTCGACGGGCTGGACGCCCTGACCGCCCTCAATCTGGAGCGCAATCTCATCCAGAGCCTGGGCGAGACCGCTTTCTCGGGCGTCCGGAAGACGCTCAGCTCGCTCAGCCTGCTGAACAACCTGCTGGCGGAGTTCCCGGTCGGGGCGATCCATTCGTTGCGCGAGTTGCGCGTGCTTGATATTGGTTTCAATCTGCTTACCGCCCTGCCGGAGACGGCGTTCCGGGGCAATCCGGCCGTGACGCTACTTGCGCTCGACGGTAACCCGCTGCCAACCGTGCCGGAGAAAGCGCTGGCGCATCTGAATCGCACGCTGCGTGGTTTATCGCTCGGTGGACGCTTTCTGCACTGTGACTGCAAGTTGCGCTGGGTGGCGGAGTGGATCCGAAACGGAGATCTTCAGGTAAGTGTGCTCATGTCGGAGAAACGTGTCCGATGGTCCTTGATGCTACAGTTTGATATGATCCCAAACAGGTAACGTCCCGCGAACGGAATCCTCAGTTCTGTGGATCACCGAACCGCTTCCGGGACCGTGGGTTCTACTCGATCCAACCGGAAGAACTCAACTGCCCGGAGTCGGAGGTAGCACTCGAAGGTCCGGTTGGGCTCGTCGAGTCACTGCTCCCGAAAACGACCACCCCACGCACCACAACCGCTTCCTCCTCAACCCCGACGACACTTCTCACGCAACCGACAACGGTTGGCGGCGGCACGACAAATGCGACGATCGCAGCCACCACGTCACCTACCACCACCCAGCAGCAGACATCTTCCACGTCCACGGACGCACAGTCTTCCAACAGCACGACGGCTCAGACGAGCTCCACAACGCTCACCACAACAACACCGGCAACAACGAAACAATCGACCACGACGGTGGCCACATCGGCTGCTGCTGCCGCAACCACAACCACAACGTCGAAAACACCGGCCACGAAGAACTGGCGGGCGAACGGTGCCGGCAGCAACTCGCCGCCACACAAACAGCGGCCACCGCTCGTACTTGGCTTTCCACCGCAACGCGGCACCCAGATCGACGACTCCAAGGAGGTGCAGGTGAAGAACGCTTTCAGGTAAGAGCTCGCACTCGCGTCACTCAACTACCCCAAGAACATGTAAAGAAAACCCCATCCCTAGCAGCTCGCGCCAGGACAACTCGGTCATCATCCAGTGGGACTCGGACACGGCCAACATCCTCGGCTTCCGTGTGGTCTATCGTCTGTTCGGCGATAAGAGCTTCAAGCAGGGGCCACCGCTCGAGGCGAGCGAGCGCGAGTTCAAGATCAAGAACGTCCCGTCGGCCGAGTGCATCATCGTCTGCGTCGTGTCGCTCGAGGAGATCAACGTGACGCCCGACACCGTGCCTTACACCCAGTGCCGGGAGGTGCGCACCGTCGCCTCGCCCGCGTCCAACATGGACAAGATCACGATCGCGGCCAGTGCGGCCATCTGCGGCACGATCATCGTCGCGGTGATCGTATTTATCGCCGCCAGCAGGTAGGATTTACAGCGTGGGCAAAACTTTTGAATCTACTGGCAGCTTGATATAGGCATCTTGAAATGGAATATCTTAAAGTGGACATATATGTCTCAGTAAGAAGCTAGATCCAATCCAAGTCAATATCAATCATTACGGTGAAGTTGAAGATCTCCTCGTTCGGACTTTACATTTCCGACATATTTTGGAATTGAATCGCTATAATTGAACTGGATCAAATGAACTTTGCGATTGGTTCTTTAAGATGTCAAACACTTCATTTCAGGACCTAATTGCGGATAGATTCTAAAGACCTTTGCTTACCTCCAAACATTCAACCTACCCCACTCACTATCCTCAACCCAATACTTTCCAGTACGCTTAGGCACCTATTTCTCATGCACGTCCACTTTTCTCTTACATCGTCTTGCACGGATGTATGTTTTTGTTTTGTTCTTTTTCTTTTTTTCCTTTTTCACACCCCCAAACACCTTCGCACCTGCATTTTGCACCACCGCTCTCACGCACGCACCCGCACCCGTCCATCGACCGTTTTTGTCTACAACGCAGGATTCTTTTCAGAAGACGTTCGAAGAAGCTGCAGTCGCTGTCGCAGCAGAAGAGCGCACTGCCGATCGCGGGTCTGCCCGTCAACTGCTGCGGACCGACACCGAGCCCGAATGGACCGCTCGGTTCGCTGGCAACACTGTCCGCGTTCAACTCGCACAAGGTAAAGAAAAGCATATTTGGCAACCGTAACAAACTAACGATCACCAAGTTGTGAGCGGCACGTCTGCGAGGCGCACACACGGCGGATGCAGTAGTAGTGGTAGTAATAGTAGTAGTTGCTGTTGTGGTAGCCGTAGTTAACGCATTAGTAAACCCTAGCGTAAGCATATATTGGTCGTGTTGGGAGAGGTGGACACCTGTACTCGCCATAATACTCGAACTCGAAGTAGTTCCCAACCAAAGGAACAACACCCCGATCCCACCGGAATTGCTCGAACGTCCAAAGCGGGAAGGATCTCAGCAAGAAGCAAAGAGCAAACGAAACGCGTCGTCACGCATTAGTCAACCAACTTCAACCGAACAGTTCCTTCACTGGACGAAAAACAAAACAAAACACTGAAAGCAGTATGGAGAAATGGTGTTCGAATTCGAGCCAAGATACAGGCGGATGGGACGAAAACGCAACCAAATTTGGATCGATTTGAAGCTAAAAAATAAAACAAAAACCAACCAAAAACCAACTAAAACTATTTCTAAAATACATAGAACGTCTTTCCTCTCGACATGTTCAGCTGTGGTTAAGTGGTGACGGGTAAAGAAGTTTCTATTTGCTGAAGGTTAGTTTAGTGATCGAAGGAAGCTAATTGAACGTAACGTAAGAAATTTTTTTTATTTTTGGATAGTTCGTTTCAAAACAAGAATCGACGAAACTAGTTTAAGGCATCTAATGATGGGAAACTCTTAGACCACCAATTAAATTCGTCTCTAATAAAACATTAACTTTTTTTAAACAGCACATAACGAAAATTTAACATACTCAATAATTTCCAATTTATTATATGAAAAACGACACAATTACAAACTTATTACTCTGTTATTTTCAGAAATAGCTATTGACGATAAATATTTACGAATTTTTAATTATACTAATTTGACATAATTGTTGAATGATAAAATTTTGGAATTTGAAAAAATACACGCGTTAAGAATTTGAATTTCCTATCCTTTGATTCACATCGAATATAATTGCAAAAAACAACTTTCTTTTCTCTCGATCACTAAATGGACCTTGATTTGAACTAACGTGATTTCTGACTGACGTAGCGAAAATGTATATAAAAAATTCATAAAGAAACTAACATGTTCTTGCATGCATTTTCCATTGAATTGTTTAACCTCATTGCATCCACGGCCTCCTAATCATGCATAAACTCACATTATTGTTTTTATAACATACGAATTGTGAAGTTAATGTTACAACGACTCACCCTGAAAGGATGCTTCCGTGATGTTTCGTTTTTTTTTCATTTTCTTATGGCTCGCCTTGCGTTGAAATGCTAAAATGCCCAAAAAATGCAAGCCGAGTCCGGTTCGGCTTCCGAATCCGGCCAAATTTGCATGCCAAATGCAGGGCCCGTAAGTGAGTAATTTTCCACATGGAAAACTTTCCAACCACCCGGGGCCCGGGAACCCGCTCCTGGAACGTTTTACGGTATGCCTTTCGCGACGGACACTCGTCGAAAGCCGTTGGACAGTGCGAGTTCCCACAACATGGGCTGCAAATTTTAATTTCCCTTCGGTCGAAAAGTCGGAACCGGTGATGGCCGCGTTCTCGTCGAAGCCTTTTTAAAGTTGGCAAGCGATGCGAAATGAAATTAGTGCCAGCTGCAGGTTGAAGTTTGCGGTGAGAGAGCGGGAGAGAGAGAGAGAGAGTGAGACAGTGAGAGTGTGAGGAAAAAATCGCTCCTTTTCAGCCAGCAACCTAGTCGGAAGTCAAACTTCAGTAACAAGCAAACCGGTGTGCATTTCAAACTGCAAATGAATACAAACTGCAGGCCATTGCACGTGCTGCAGCAAGTTTAAAACGATAATAAATGTGATTAAAACTGACACATACACGCCCGCGCGGGTTGCGGGTGCCGGTTCGAATCCACGTGGGTTTGCCCACAAAACCGGAGGGGACACAAAGTAAGACAAACTTTCGTACCCGTGAGCGACCCAGGTCGACGGATATTACACAGCTCGTGTGTGAGGGTGTGTGTTTGTGAACAAAACGTGCAGGAACGTGACCCACCACGGAACATCCTCTCTCGGACACATCTCGGATCACGTTTATGAACAAACTTTTCCGGACGCTTTTCACTGCGCCCTCCCATTACTTTGGGCTGAGCAAAAGTGCAATAGTGCATTACGCTCGAATGAGGTAATGAAATTTTAAAATCCACCTTCTTTCTCCACCGGCTAGCAACACCGGGAAATCCAACACCCGTGGAAGAAAACACGAACTCATTTGGTGCAACAACATCAATCACATCCACACACACTCACACAAAGCTTGCTTCTTGGGCGGCTTTACGACTCCATTATTTGTGTTTCGAAGCAAGAGGAATACTTTCGCCTTTTGGTCCCACCCTCAAAGTAAACCCAAACTCACGAGCCAACTTTTGTGGGTGACAATTAAAGGATTACACCACCGCCCGCCAGCACCACCAGCAATGTGGAATCCGATTTCGAAACGAAACGGGAAAGGAACAACTTTCCTGCTTTAATGAGCTGGCATGTGTTTGGAACACTGGCCAGGACCGGAGCGGATGGTTTCCTCCATCGCATTGCAGCGGAACGTTTTAACTGAAGTTATGAACATTTGATATTGTTTGAGAATATTTGAGAATACCATTTTGACGACAATTTATAACTTTTTTTATGTTCCAAGAAACAAAAGTCTTCAACTGATCAGAAGATTTCACATCGTTTGAGGAGTTTTAAACGCAATGAGACGATTTTTACTGTTATCGTGAAGATTTTTTTTTATGGCATTGATACATTGGTTAACAGATTAATGAATCTTTATTGACATTGAACACTTTTTTATTATTTTATAAAAAGATTTAAAAAATTATGGTTAATTTTTAAAAACCAGAAATTTTGATAAATTGACACAGTAACTATTCTAGTGAAGGAAGGTAAGAAAAAATTAAGATAGAATGAAAAAAACACAACACGGGAGAAAGGGAGCAAACGAGAAAATTTCACAGCAGAAATAATAAGATACAATTTACCTGAAATGCAAAATAGTTTGTGAATATTCTGCACAAATCTTCACTCCAAAAATTGCAAAAATCGTCTACTAGGGGCAAAAAGACCCATTATTACACCCAAAAGCAAACGAAAGATAAGTCCTCCGAAGTGTTAAACGCTCTTATGAATGTTCCCAGATAACCCAAAAGAAACGCTTGGAAAACGATAATGGTCACACTATTTTACTGCCAACAAAAAAAAAAACCCCAACTTATCGTCAAATTGGCCAGACCGATTTATACATTCGCGAAAGCGATTCATGTTCCACTTTCGCACCATTATCGAGGTGAAGCGAAGCCAGGCGCATCCGGTGGAAAACAAAAAGGAAAGCAATTTCCCGCCGGCGCGAATGAAAGGAACGCCGATATTTTACACTCTAATTGTTATTCTAATCCAAACGTGCTGCAACTGTTTGCATCCAGATTGCATCGTGCTTTTTTCCCCCTCCTGTATCTCTCGTCACCCGAATGCATGCCGCCACCTTGTTCGCATCGAATGCATCCGCAAAAAAAAAAACAAACCGGCACTTGGCTATAACTCTCGTTAGCTTATCATGTTTATCGCATTTAATAATCCGGAAAAACTGGGCCACCTTCGTTCTTCCGTTCTTCGCTTCACAACACACACACCCGGGGCGGGAGGTGGTGGATGCTCATTTTCTTTTCCATTTTTTTCTTTATTTCTTTCCGTCCACTTTTTTGTGTGTTTTTGCTGCGAACCACACGTGTGTGCAGCAGTAGGAGATGGTAGGAGATGTCCGATGGAGATGCACCGCTCCGATGCAACTGCAACGACAACGGTGCTAAGGCTGGAGGCGATGATGATGGTGGTGGTGATGATGAAGAGATGAATGGTTCCCTTCTTCCCGTTTCCGTCCGGGAAAGTTTGTGGTTTGTGGCCACCAGAACGGCACGGGGTTGGACAATAAACGCTGATTACAATTGGCAGCTCGCTCGGTGTTAACAGGCGGTGGTGGAAGTTGTGGAAAATGCTGGTGGTGGTTAATAGCAATAATGATATCCAATGGTGTTGGCGATAAAACGATCGTAATGTTGGGCGACCGGAAAGGATTGGTAATGATACGGTTGCTGACAATGACAACGTTGGTGACGATGGTGATGATGATGATAATGATGAGGACGATGATGGCGACAATAATAATCTTCATGGTGGTGGTGTGATACATGCAGAAAAAAAGCCTTTTCTCCTCTCCAACCACCCACTGATAAATCGTGTGTCTTCTCTGTGTGTATCTCATGCCACCCCTTGCAGCAGGACTGGGACCAGGTGTCGGCGTACAGTGGTCGCTCGATACCGCGACCCCGCATCTACCCGATGGAAAACCAAGCCATCCCGGACGACCTCCGTAGCCACGTGTCACACTTCTCGGCCATCGGTGGCGGTGGTGGTGGTGGTCCCGGTGGCATTCCGAAGGTCGGCAAAGCGCGCTCGATCGCGGACGGACAGTCGCACCACAGCTTCTCCAACCACTCACAGCGCGGTTACCTCGGTTCGGCCTTCCCCAGCAATCTGGTCAACTCGCGACCAGGTAAGTGGTGACAGTGGTGTGCAAATTTACGAACCGAACTCTTGAGCTTCTGTTTTTATCCTCTCCCCTGCGCGTGTAGAACTACGACAGTCACGGCAGTCGCTGGCTGCGGCATCAGAACGCATGTCCCGAGCATCGTACGCTGGTTCGATCGTTCACGGACCGGCACATAGTATCGCGTCCAGCACGCGCCGAACCCGACCGAGGTCCCGATCGCGTGATCAGCTGAGCGGTGCACACATCCACACGCACCAGCACCGTCCTGGTAGTCGGTAAGTGCATAAGGAAACGTATTTTTCAAAATATTTCATGCAATCAAGATATTTTGAAGCTTTTGGGGATTATTCAAACGTGCCAAAAATGGTATGGCTTATAACTTGATAACTTTTCCTATTTAAAACTACCGATCAATTGAGTATTGATGGATAATGCCATGCGGTTTTCTACTCAAGTATTCCACGATTTAAAATTTTGTATTTTCGTACCATTTTAGATTTTTAGATTCCAAAAATTCTGGCACAAATTTTGGATACATATCCAATATTTTTTTTATCTCCTAGAATGCTAATTTTACCTATATTTAACTCTTAATGTGATTCCAAAATGATTGGATTTTCTTTGAAATTTTCATCATTTTACTGATAAATGAAAAAAGCCATTTTATTGGACTTTAGATATTTGACATACGATCAATTTTAATTCCTTAACATTCAATCCCTTTTTATTCAATTTGTTTCTTGTAATGGTTGGATTTAATCTTTAGGTATATAGACCAACCATACTAGATATAGCAACAAATCCAATGTGACCCAATTTTATCATTTTTAGAGATCGTTTAACCCTCTTCGCAAAGTTCAACTCTTTTGCATTTCATAACGAAACTAAATATAATTCGATTATACCGACAAATTCTTATTAATCATCGCCCATCTCGAAAACAATCGGAAGTACTAATTGGCGTTGATGGAAGATATTTGTCAGCGCTGGCCCGTCGAGATCAAGCAAACGATCAAGAGGCATCTGTTCCGACTGGAGGTCAAGCACAATTCGTTGGAAGCAACCAACCTTCCTCGATTTAAGATATCGCAATCGCGAACATCAAAGCACATGGGGCACTAAATTGGGTACTTCCTTTTGCAATAATTTCCCAACCTCTTTATCTTTTTTTCAAACTCATAGTTACTCCACCGCCGGTTCGACGCACACGCTCAACAACTACTGCGACACGTCCGACAACTGGACCGACCACGACATGGACATCTACATGGCGCGCAATCCGACGGCCCGCAACGGTATGGTGCCCTTATGAGACCGGCTGCTCGTTTCCTGATACGGCGATCCGGCGCACGACTACGGCGAACCATTCTGACAACGACTCCCGCCGCCCGCCGATGGTCGGTCGGCGGCGGCGGCTGTGTCGACCCCAGTGGTGGTGATGCCGGTGGTCGATCTCTCTAGCGCCGGTATCGAGGCACCGCCCGAGTACAGTGAAATCAACGAACACGAGAACACGATCCCACTAGCCACGATCCGCTGCAGCTACGGTGGAATGCAGCAGCAGCAGCAGCAGCAACAGCAGCTGAAGGTGCTCGCACGACCAAATTCGCCACCACTCGCGAGTCTCCTCGTATCGCCCGGTGGTCCCGGTTACGTCGAACTGGAAAACTACTGCAACCGGCTGAAGGAGAACCTGCAGTACTGAAGCACCCAATTTCCCAATCACTCGAGCATCAACCGGAAGCAGGCAGTGGCATTTTTGTTACTGGGCGTTAAGTTCCCAAAGGATTAGGCAGCACATTAGCATGTAGACCAGCGCGGCTAGGGGATTAATAAGTAAGCAAATGAGTAGAAAAAAAAAACACACACACACATACTATTTAAATAGCATTAAAACGCATTCGTAGACATTCCAATGACCAGTGTAAGAGCTGCAAGCCAATAGTGTAAGAGAGAACTCGCGCTATCGTTAAGTCTAGAGAGTGTACATGTCGCGAACGGTGTGGACTTTGTTATATTTTGGTTTTTTGCTACTCCTTCCTGCGCAAAACAGGATCGACCGTCTGAAGGATCGACACGATCGATCAGATATAGAGATTTCAACTTGGGATAGAAAAAAAAACGGATAAAGGAACACAAGCACCCATAACAATACTGCAACATATCAACCCACCCCGCGAACGTTCCCAATAACGGTGGAGGAAGGTAAATAGTTTTGTGTTTAAAAAAAAGTAGGCAAAACAAAATCAAACATACAGCGATAACAATGCACCCAAAAATAGAAGACAAAAAGTCACGAAGGGTGCGCCGAGTGATCGAACCGATCGAAGAGTTTAAAATCGCATTAGAGCAAAAAAAAAATAACGCGCATTGCCGTGTCATGCGGTTTGCATACCCGCCACGGCGCACTACATTCGGAGCAATGCGGGCTTTTCAACGAAATATGTGTACGACGACGTTGCCACACGCTTCGTTTCGCCCACTTCTGGCGAGGTGCTGCTGATTGATCCTGTAAATAAGCAGCTTGCGGCCTCTCTTTTTTCATTTCGATGCGCCACTAGAAACATTGTGTGTTTTTGTGTTTCCTATTGATCTCTGTTTTTAAGCTTCAAACAGACCCCCTGTTCCGTTACGCTTGCCGGAAGCGGAAGCGATCCGTATTTGTTTCGCAACAGCACGCTTACCGAACAAACGCAACATTACACACCCGCGGAACAAATCCCGGTGTACAATCATTTATTCAATTCCTTTCGCTCGATTGAAATAACCCAACGGATGGAGCGTGCGTGTGTCGGTGCGGAAGTGCGTGAAAACTTCCCAGTTTTTCATTAAAACAAAGCTTCACGAACAACACACAAATACCGACCACCGTTTGGCCCCATCGCTGGGATATTTTAATCATCGTGCAGCTATAGTTTACTTCGCACTGTTTCGCTCAATAATCTGTTCCCCTGCGTTGCACCGTCTGGCTTTAGTTTGCCGGTAAAAAACTTGTGTGGCAGGCTGATAAATCCCCTCGGGCAAACCTAAGTTTAACATTCGATAGTTAACAAAGTATACATATATAGCAAAAGGTTCAACAGAGATCTTACTCACTATAGCATAAAACTAGCTAGTAACATATAGTGTTTGTTTGTAAGATGGATATCGCTCCCATACGACCAAAATTCGTTTCGTTTGTCTGTGTTTAGACGGGAATGGACGAGGGCGCATATTGAACGCTTCAACAACACCAGCAGCATCGCATTAAAGGTCTAAAGAAGAAAAAAAAGTACGCAAAAAAAATAACAATTGGGGAAACGGTATCGGAATCATTGCGAACATTGGAATCGGGGAAAGGGACACGGGAAGGTAGTGAAAACGTTAGTGTTGTAAGCAAATGTACATAAGCAACGAGTTTATAAGCAAGGCAATACGAAATGGAAACGAAATAGTTAACCGAAACGTGTCAATAGTCGCTGTGAGCATGTCCCGTGCGATGTTATGTTCGTTGTCGTCGTCTTTGTAGTCGTCGTCTATATGGAACGCATATTTGTGTGATGTAGCTTTAGTATTCATAACATCAAAACACACAGCAAAAGTAAAATTAATTCGAAACAACAACAAAAAACATTAACTCAATTCGGCAAAAGGTTTCAAAACGGGCGGCACACAGCAGAGCAACAAAATATTCATCATTAAGTAAAGCAACTGTACACACCAAAACGCGTCGTAGGAGAGCGAAGTAAGTAAGTAAACAAAAGCGCACGCACACGCACGCTATGAAGTGGAAGTGAAGCGCAAGGAAGAGTGCATATTAACCGTGTATCGGTAATCTATTTTTGTACGTAAACGCGGCAAAGAAAACCACTGGAAAAAATACTCATGCATACAGCAAGTAGCTAAGATATGCGGCGGCGACGGTGTCAGCCGCGGGAATTTCCTTGCGGTTGGACCGCACGCCCGCAAGCGCAAACCGCAAACCGTAGCCTTATTTCATTCCGTATTTGCAATCCTCTAGGTAGTCTGTTGGTAGTGGGTAGGAAGGTGGTAGTAGCATTATACACGATCCGGCGAAACGATGATGCCGAAGCATATATTAAACAGCCTTCCAATGTGGCACGCGTCAATTGTGAGTTGCAAACTTCTCGTTTTCATCGCCCGTTTCGTCGGGTGATCGTTTAAAACAGCAGAAGAATAAATAAAATAAAAACAAGCATCTCTACTAGATGCGAGACGCACCTAAATAAATAGCGAAGGATCGGTGTAGCATAAGACAGAGGTATAAAACAAAACATAAACTAACGCTAGTTTGAGTCGATTATTTCTTCCCCCATTTCGCCCGTTGGAAACTGATGCGCAGGTTTTCTCCCAACCCCCCATCCCCCCAGGAGGACAGCCGAACCGGATGCCGGGAACGCAACGAAAACCTGCACTTCAACATGAAAACGGGCAAATTGAACACAGTTGAAAGTTAACAGAACAGAACGGGAACGATGGTGATCAGACGCACGACGCAGTCCGACACGGCGGCATCCATTAGGCTAAGGGTATTACGAACGATTTAATAGTTAAACGATAGCGATAAAACGAAGTTGCGAGACGCGTGAAACCAAGTGCAATGAAAGTGGACCGAAGAGGGCGAAAGCCGGAACCAGTTAATTCCAGTAATATTTATAAAACAACAACACACCCTATACACGGCTAGAAACATTATTACGAATAATAAAGGAAATGCGCGTTAACATCTAATCCCATCCCTTCCCTTATCCCCCAAAATAATAAAAAAAACCTCCTCAACTCCCCATCAAGCTGATAACAAAAGCAAACGCATTAAACACAAGCTGTATATAACAATAATCGAATACAAATAAAGAAGAACATAATTTAAACGAAATAATAGCATGCACGTTTGCGTTTCACCTACCCCGGTATTGGAATGCAGCGTTCCACGCGGTACCGCATTTCCTGGGAGAATTCCGCCCACAGCTGCGCAACGGCTCGCTTGCCACCGAAGGCGGCGTTGCAGAGAGCGAGCAGTGCCGCCAGCCGATGCACCAACGAGTCCACGTTGGCCGACTTGATGCGCAGAGGATCGAACTCGCCGGGTGCGGTGACGGAGGCCGCGTACGGCCACTGGGCGTCGGTTTGTGCGTCCGGAAACAGATAATACAGCATGTTCTTCAGCTGGTCGTCGCTCAGAGGACCCTCCAGCTTGGGGGGCGCTGTTTTCGTGGTTGCGATCCCGATCCGTGCCGGCAGCACCGAGGACAGGCGAGGAATTTTCGACTCCGTGAGCAGATCGAGTGGATTGGTACCCTCGATCGGGGGTGCAGCGTTCGCACCGAATGCGAGTTCGCTGAAGTATTCGGTGAGAGCGCGTCGCGAGTCGGTGATTTGTAGGAACTCCTGGAGACAGTCGGCCAAGTAGCACACGGGTGTGTCTTCGAACTGTACCCGTAGACTCCATAGCGGTGCGGTAAGTGGATCGAAGTCGGTGTAGGTTTGCGAATCGACGACGACATTGTCCGCCACCTGCGGCCACGTGCAGTGCACGATCAGCTCAGCCACCGGGTCAACGGACACACCAAAGGGAATCGCAACCAAACCGGGATCCGTAGTACCCGACTCCGCAAACGGGACACTTTTATCGCTCACGTAGCAGGCGCTGAGAAAGCGATTGAGAGCGTACGTGAAGCGCACGGAAACTGCCACCGGATCGACGTAGGCGACGCCAATCTTTCCTTTAAACACTTCCAGCAGCCCGGACAGATATTTGCATGTTGGAGGCGTTAGATGCAGGTGCACAATGTCGAACGACAGCCGCACCGGGCCCGACTCGCATACGCCTAAATACACGTGCTGTACCTTGTCCATCGCCTGCACGAACACTGGCACGTCGCAGCTACTCTCCGACACCGCAATGTGCACCGAGCTCATCAGGATGCGTATTTGGCTTTCGTTCACGATCGATTTCTTCACCGGCGTGACGATCACGAACTCCCGCAAACCGTACCACTGTGCCAGCGGGTGCAGCCTCTCGTCCGCGTCCTCTCCACCGCTGGTTGCACGATGCGCCCCATACGCAACGCAGTAATCGTTCTCAATCGACATCAAATCCACGAACGTTTGACAGCCGGAAACAGCGGGCTCCGCCGTGTCCGGGTCCGTCTCCAGCAGCACCGCCCGATAATGCACCACCTGCAGCTCCACGTCCGCAAACTTTATCGTTTCGCGAGCCACATTCCACCGACAGCTGGACAGCTCATGGTGGGCTAGCTTCCGGAAAGAACTTTGCCCGAACGACAGCTTCCATTCGTGAAAAATCTCCTCCAGGCGAGCATTGAACAGCTCCCAGTCGGAGGCGGTGGTAAAGTCCTGCTGAAAGAACTCACTGTCATCGACCTCCTCGTTCAGCATCGTTCCTATCCGCCGGAGGGGTGGGAAAGGGTTTCGAACACGGTAAATAACACACACGGGAAACGCGGAAAACACGATCACTTTCACTTTTGCACTAGACACACTCGCAAGTCACGGGAAAACAAAGTAACGAGGTTTCGCGATGCGTAGAAAAGGTAAACAAACAACAAGCGTCAGCTGTCAAATAGCGTTTAGTGGTGTGTGTGAGATGTTTCCTTGCTGGCTCGAAGGTTTGAACGAAAATCAGCTGTTTTCTGTGATATGGTTGAATTTTAATGCTTTTGTTGAATTATTTAATAAAACTAATTGATTTGTTTCATTCCTGAGATTTATTTGTACACACAGGTATCACACACGCTCACACCTTTTTGCCATTTATCTTCGCAAGCTTGTTTCTGGCTATCTTGTCGAAGAACAGTAGCCCAGCTGCGCGTTCTACCGTCTCCGGTGGTACCTGGAACATCGTCAACGGTGTTTCATTGTCAATCTTTTGATTCGGCAGTACGTAGGATTCCATTTCGAGCCGGCCATCCGATGTCTCCATCACCACCACCTTATAGAAATGCGTTGGAACGGCCACGTTGTTCGCACCGATCACTTGATACTTTACGTAGAGCTTGCCATCGTTCTCCCGGCGCGGTAGATAAAGCGGCCCCGTGCAACAATACACGTTTGGATAATGTTTTGTAAGCTTTCGCACATATCGCTCCAGATCGTTCCACTTGTCGCGATTGAATCCAACACCGACCTGAAAATGAAATAGAATATTACGTGAAAGCGATCCATGTTGCTATGCAAAGTCCCTTTTCTAGCCTGCGGTGCCATGTTCGACAGGAAGAACGTCTGATCGCAGTGTTTCTGTTCCCTTCGATGATTTCCGGCGGCGGCCAGGTGTCCGCGATCAAACCCGGATCCTTTGTAGTCGGTGTTCAGCGATCTGAAGAAGGGATGTACGCTTTCATCGGGCTTGAAGTCACTTTTTGCTCGATCAACCGCATCATTGTGCTTCACCGTTTCGGCCGACATATGTTCAAACACCCAGTGCGCCACACGTGTCCTCCGGTCGTACGAAAGCACATAGTCGTCGAACGACCGTATGTTATCCAGTCCGGGAAATCCATACTTCATTATCTGACCGACGCGGCTCACATTCACCAGGGCCGATGACGGGCTTTCCGCTGGGATAGGAGTTGCGGCCGAAACCGTTCCAAAGATGGGTAGTCCGGGTTTGGAACAGAATTCCTCTGCTCTAGCTCGGACGTTTACATAATCACCGACCGACGGGAACAACTTCCGCCGCTCGAGATAAGTGCCGGTAAGGTAGCCACCGAGACCCACGGACGAAAGTACCAGCAATCGGGACATTACATTTGTCGAACCCATTTCCAATAATTCACAATAATGTATAATTTCACTATACTAAATTATAAAATATACAACTAAAACTTATTGCACAAACAGTAAAAAGCGCTACATGCGTACTGCAGTCTAGGGATATTTAAAAATGTCAACAAACGACACCCAATCAAAACAAACGACGAAGTCACGCGGGGTAGGAATGATGCTGTCAAATCGCTGGCTGCCGTGTTTGACAGTTGTTTATCACAACAACAAAAATACGAGAAACTACGGTTGTTGTTTTGTTACGCATTGCTAAAAGTTATATTTCTTAAGCGTAAAGTTGTTAATTATTTATTTTAAAACCCGTGAGCATCATGATACAAAATAGGGCGTATAGTGTCCTTAAAACTGCATATAGATCCTCGTTGTTCTGTGCCTCATCTAAGCTTAGCAGAAGTGGAACGTACGATAAGACACCATTGCATCAGTATTGCACTCAGAAATCGGTAGGTGCTTCATCATTTCTTTATCACTCACAGAAACGTTATTTGCACTGAATGGACTCTTACTTTTCAGCATTATCATACGATTTATAGTTCAAATGTACGAAAAAGTTGCGGCTTACACACAAAAACTACGTTAAACCAGCTGGGAGAGCTAAAAACTTGTTCCAGCCAAGAGAAAGATGCGGAAAATGTTTGTTCCAACTCTCCTAAACCCAAAATTAATAAATTTACGACTCGTTCACATCACTGCGGAGAGTTACGGTTAGCTCATGCTGGGCAGGTAGTTACGTTGTGTGGTTGGTTGGAGTTTTCACGTATGAACAAGTTTTTTACCCTGCGTGATGGCTACGGGACTGTTCAAGCCCTTCTGCCCGACGATGTCACCCAGCGTTTTAGTCTCGATGGCCTCGCGTTCGAATCGATCCTAAAGGTGCGAGGCACGGTTCAACCGCGCCCTGCAGGACAAACGAATAAATCGCTCCCAACGGGAGAGATTGAAGTACATGTGAGCGAACTGGAAGTGCTGAATGAGGCAAAAAAGCGTCTTCCCATCAACGTGAAAGATCACAACCGTGCAAAGGAGAATCTTCGACTGGAGCATCGATATATCGATCTGCGAAATCGTGATCTACAGCACAATCTGCGCCTTCGCTCTCAAGTTATCATGAAAATGCGCGAATGCATGATCAACGACTACGGGTTTGTGGAGGTGGAAACACCGACCCTGTTCCGCCGAACACCCGGCGGAGCGCAAGAGTTTGTCGTTCCGTCCCGTAAACCGGGTCACTTTTACTCACTCGTACAAAGCCCGCAACAGTTCAAGCAGATGCTGATGGTCGGCGCAATCGATCGTTACTTTCAGATTGCGCGCTGCTATCGGGATGAATCAACGCGCCCGGACCGCCAGCCAGAGTTCACGCAGCTCGATATCGAAATGTCCTTTACCGATCGTGAGAAAGTGATCGAACTGATTGAGCAAGTGCTGTGCGAATCGTGGCCCTACAAAGATAACCCCATCAGTGAACCTTTTCCGCGCATGACGCTAGCGGAAGCGATGGAACGATTCGGAAGTGACAAACCCGACACGAGATTTGGTTACGAATTGCAGAATTTAAGTGAGGTGATCGGAACGCAGATCACCGCGCCGGCCGGAGTACGAAAACAAGATTTCCAGGCGTATGGAATCGTTATCCGTGCGGCGGAAGCACGAAATCTGCCCTCGGGGATGAAAAAAACACTCGAAGAGATTGCTAAAAAGAGTAATTTCTGTAAATTTACTCAGAGCAAGATAACGCCGGACTGGACAGCGGGACCGATCGTACGACTGGTTGGAAAACAAGCTGCCGAAGCATTGAGTTCACAGCAGTCTCTGCAAACAGATGATTTGCTTTTGCTTGGTTGGGGAAAACAAAGTTATGTGGTAAGTTTTTGGGAGTTAACCAGTAATTGTTCAAAAATCTCTTATAGATTCAGAATACTTCTTGAATACGATAATGTTTGCTTTTCAGTAGTAAAGTATCCCTTTTCAACCAGGCTATATGTCATATTTTTGCCTTTAAACTTGTATAGAAAACCATGGCGTACTAGACTAGAAAGTGTTGTGACTGTTTAAGGCAAAATTAGTGTGAAAAAAGAAAAATGATTACTTTTGGCACCTTTTAAGTTTTTAATGTTTAAATAATACTAAATCAAACATTTTTTTTCTTCTTTGCAGCAAAACATGATGGGACGTATCCGACTCGCAGCTTACGACGCCATGGAAGAGCGCAATCTCGTCCCAAAACGCAAATCGCACGCACACAACTTCCTCTGGGTGATCGATTTTCCGATGTTCAGTGAGAACGAAGAAACTGGTCAGATCGAAAGCACCCACCATCCGTTCACTGCGCCGCATCCAGACGATGCCGCCGCTTTGAATAACGCCTCGTCGGAGAACATCTACACCATACGCTCCCAAGCGTACGATCTCGTGTGGAACGGTGTCGAAATCGGTGGCGGATCGATCCGTATCCACAACAGTCAGCTTCAGCGGATGGTACTGCAGGATGTGCTGCGGATTGAGCACACCCATCTCCATCATCTGCTGGACGCTCTGGACAGTGGTGCCCCACCGCACGGTGGGTTCGCAATCGGGCTCGATCGATACGTGGCGCTCCTATGCAATGCTGCCTCCATCCGCGATGTAATCGCATTCCCGAAGAGCTTAGACGGTAAGGATCCACTGTCGAAGGCTCCCGTACCGATCAGCGAGGAAGAGAAACGAATTTATCACATCCAGGTGGTAGAGTAAGTGGCAAATCGGAATAAAAAAGGCTCAGTCAAGTGTTTAATAATCGATTCCCGCACAGGAGAAAACAAAAGAACAAAATACTTTTTTATTATAAAAAAGAAAACATGAATTGTGAAACATGTACACAAGAAAGAAAAGACACACAAAAAAAGGAAACACTTTATCAAAAAGATGTACAATTATCGAAAATGGTCGCCCCGGGTGATGTGATTGGTGATGATATGTTTGGGATGTTTGGCCCCTTGGCCGGAATGGCTCTTCGTTCTCCGCGTTTGTTCTAGTGTTTCGTTTTGGCACAATCCGGACCCCGAATCCGGATGAAAGCGTACGTCCGTCTCTCCTTTTACACCTCCTACACCAGCACATCGTTATAGTTCGTGATGACGAAATCGTGGTAGTACATCATGATCGCCAGCGGTTGGCCGAGGATGATCGAAGCCCACACGAGCATGTTGCCCCACCGCGGACCGTAGTTCGTTTCCATGTACTTGGCGACGAACGAGAGCGGTATCTGCGCCATCATGCCGGTAAAAGCCCACACCTTGAACGTCTTAAGCGGCACGCTCACGAGATACTCGTGGAAGAAGGCACTGAAGAAGAAGACGATGACCGAGGCGGCCACTTTGGAGTAGCCAAGCTCCACCACCGGGATGTACAGATGACGGACGCACCATCTGGAAGGAAGGTGGCAGAAGAGGACAACGTTTTGAGTGACATGCTATCTCTCTGTAATTTCTAATCTGAAGAATTGTTTCTCAAAAGGAAAA
>JXWZ01006203.1:0-19403 GCA_000956215.1 Anopheles farauti No. 4 | reverse complement strand
TTACAAACAAGCACCAACAAAAAAGCTCTTTTAAAGTGGGAAAATCCTTTCCAAGTACTAAATGATTGATTATATCTTTTGAACGAAAAATTACCCTCAAGTCTCACCAGAAGCTTACCAGCGTATTCCTGGAACAAGCGAAACTAAACTAAAACCACTCCCGTACCGACGACTATCTGCAGCAAAAAGCCCGCTCGAACCTCGGTGGTCGACAATTTATTTCACATTAGCGCTTGAAAAACCTCGTACTTTGTCCTGCCCTTCGAGATAAAAACAGGATTTCGAAACAGGGAAAAGGGGTGCGGTGTTCATGTGTGTATTTTGAGGTAGGTTTACTGTCCAGCACAAACGGTTGAAATTCACAACGTGCTAGGGAACCTACTGACCTGAAAAGGCTCCAGGGCAGACTTGTTTTAGCACCATAAGTTCATTATGCACCAACCTTTCCCACCTGGCATGGTTTAATGGTGTATATAGAGCAGGAGCAGCCGTAGCAACAAGATAAACCCCATCTGCAGCTTCCCTTGGCTTGCAGCACGGCCGGTTGGATTGTAAAGTTAACCCACCATCGCCACTCGGACCCCCGAATCACCATTGAACGAGCCGCCATTGAAAGCGGAAATTTACGATGAAGGGTTCGTATCGAAATCGAAATCAACATGCCGGGGTTGGGCACAGGCCGCTCCCTTTGGTGAATTGTTTTGTAGTAATTATGTGGATTATGGTCTTCGCCAAAGCAAACACGCCCGTAGGGATTAGTGGGCCGGTTCGGGTTCGGTTCGGTTAGATCGGGACGGGTGTTCGAAGGGCGGAAAATGCACTCCACTCGAACCACCCATTCAGATATTATCGCAGTTTTGTTTTGGCCTGGAACAAGGGTGGTTTTTGTTATTTTTTTTGTGTCGTTTTTCCCCACGTTTTTGGCATGCACATCGATAAATATTCTCGTTTCCGATACTTTTTCCACTCTCACCGGGCGCCGGAGAACGTACCGAGCGCTTCCGCGAGGGATATGAATCATCCCTTGTTTCGCGCGTACCCTCACGGCGCTCGGTAGTCCCTAAATTATATCGCGATAATACATGCACCGCGCGTACATGCTTCACAAAACTCCGCCACCACATGAAAGAGGAAGTTTACATATTGTTTCGGTTGGTTTGGTGAAATGGGTTCGCAAAAAAAAAGTTAGCTTAGAACCCCACAGCTTGGTGATGTTAAAAATTATTCATCACCTAGAACAAATCCACTCCCCGGGGCAGAGGCAGCGCCATTCTCCATTCGCGGTACGGTGCGAATGAAATGATAAAATATTTTCCTCATTTATCTTTGCGGTGCACTTTTCTACGGTGTCAGCTCGGCTTAGAACTGGGCTGTGTGTTTGGATCAGCTCGTCTTTTTTTCACTAGCACACTTACACATACACACACTCGAATGTAGTGGTGAGGTTTAAAATTGTACCATAAATCGTGGGCCGTATTTTATGACCACAGTGGCGCGATGTGTCGTTCCCGGTTGATCACGCGAGGTGGGATTTGATGGAACAGAGCAACACACAAAAAAAACACACACACACACGCGCTTATGGTGAAATAAAAATGACGCCCGGTAGTCCCACGGGTAGCAGACGGGTCGGGCCGGTCAGTAAGTCAGGTGATGGACACATTGGCACAGTGTCATTTCATGGGAGAAAAAAAAAAGAAAAAAGCGCAATTTTACATGTAACACATCATGTAAAATCGCTGGTCGCTGAGGAGATAAGCTTTCTATTTCAAATTTAAAATAGTCAATTAATTTGTATTCGAAGAGTAATATAACTAACCAACTTAAACCCTCAGTTAATATAGATTAATTTTTTTCACACGCAATTTACCGATATTAACTTTGTTTTGTCTATTGTACGTTACACTGGTTTCATAAATTAAATTTAGAAAATCTATAACCATATTTAAACGATCATGTACTAAAACTTGTACTAAACCCGTACTAAAACGATTTCAAATGCAAAGGATTAAAGCAAGCGTTGTACGTTCGTCATAAATTTGTAAACGAGTTCAACATAGCAAAATAAGACAGAGCTTGTTGCCTAACGGTTCCGCCCTCTGGTCTAGCCTGGCAAACGGGTGGAAAACACTCATTCCCCCGGCGCGCTATACTGGAACGTTGAAAAGCGAAACAAAAAAAAAACTCGCCTAAACCTTGACAGTATGTCACCGGCAATCGTAGCAGTTATGACGCACCCGAACTGAAATGTAAAGCCACGGGCTGCCGAGTTAAGCAGATTAAAGTGCAGCGAGAGCAATCCCGTGCTCGAAAGAAGAAAAACATTTCGAGCTAGAAAACCCGGAAATGCATCCGGCCGGATGCTTCGGTGGGTTTACAGACAGTGTCGGTGTTCCTTCCGTGTGGTCTTTTCCCCGTCTGTTTGGGTTTCGTAAGTGTCATCCAGTGCGAGGTTGGCTGCAGCCGTGAGCGCAACGGTACGAAACCACTGTTGTGTTGTGTTAACGCGCAAAATGCTGAAACGGCGAGCAGGGAGTCGTGCTGACGACCGGAGCGCTGCGTTGGATTCTGACTACTCTCCGTGGTTAACCGAATGGTTTACGCTCGCTGTGGACGGGCGCGATGGGGACGGTGGGGAGGGTATCCGGTTTCCGGTTGGTTGGTTCGCTCTCCGCTCGCCGTTTCGCCTGTCACTGGAAGACAAACAGTTGATAAGCCATTTACATCTTACCGTTGGCTCATCCGTGCAAGACAACAACGGTGGCAATGGTGTCGCCAACGAGCGAGCGGCATTAGCATCTCAAACGTTTCCACGAATGTCCACCCGGTGGGAGGCAGTTGGTCATGGCGTGGTTAAATGTGACCTAGTTTAGGAAGTTTCATGACAATTCTCGTCCACGTGCATGAATGTTTGTGCGAGTGTTTTCACTTCCAACATTTAACCCTATTGAAATTGATCAGCTACAGCTCTTGGAATCGAGATAAGCCTGCTCACAAGGCCTTCCTCGCCCTTGGCTTCGGAACTCAGGAAAGCAAGCTCTCATCAACCACACGCTCGACAAATCGTAATGAAAGCAACACGAGCTCGATGCGATCGATGCGAATGTGCCGCCTCTCAGGAATCACCGGGGAGATTCTGGGAGGTGTAGGTTGTTTGGTGACGACTTTAGTATTCTTCACCGACCTTCTCCCCACTCCGCCCCTCCTCCACAAAAAAAAAAGTTTACCATTCTCCAACCCACGGCTGACACCCACATGGGGCACATTATGCAAATGGTTCTAATTATTTGATTTCCAAACAGGAAACTTTCCCCGTTAACCCAGCCGCGCCAGCTATCTTGTTCGTCCCTTTTTCCCTACCGGTACGTGATGCTGAACGGAACAGAATAGAACGGAACGGAACAAAGAAAGCTTTCGAGTGGTCCGTGTTTTTCTTTTTCGGCAATGGCGCACTCGACCGTTGCTGAACGATTTTTGTCTGAGTACGGCTCTTGACGGCGACGATAAAAATGAACCTTGAGCGAGTGCTATCACAAGCACCCGATGCATCGTCGTGCAGGCGGAGGAGGTGATTGGAAAGGACACTCTTCCTTCCTGTACCATTCGGACATCCATTACAACGAGACTGAATTGCTCCTCGGTGAGTGGAGCTAAAAAAACAAAATGTTCCACTACGTACTAATTTAAAGTTGATTTTGCTACGATTGTACGCGTATTTGAAAAAAACCTCACGAGGCTGCTCGCGATGGCGTGATGCAACAATTTTGTTTCCCCGATTTCAATCACTTCCCGGCATCGGGAAAGAGAGTGTGCGACCGGGAGAAAAAACCCGTTTCTTCCAACGTTGGCTAAGATTCGTTCGCTGACCGAGGTCAACTTATCGGCTGACCGCACGCGATTCCAGAGGCCGCCACAAACCCGAACGCCCACCACCCGCTATCGCACGCCCGTGCTTGGGGGACATCGAGTTGAACCGACCTTCGGGACGAGAATGTAAATTCATGGTGGTTCATATCGTCGTAATGGATTTTACACTACCCGTCCCCTAAGAACTGGGAGGGTAGTGTAAGCACCGGGAGATTATTATGCACAAACCTGGGACCCGGAAGCAAAGGCCACTCACGATGCAATCTGTGAAGTGTTTTGATTTTATTTCAACGTGTTGGGATGTTATTAGTAGATGAGACAACCATTTTCTTTTCCTGAAATTAGCAAGTGAAGGAGAGGCTACTTATTTTTTACAAACAATTTTTTTGTATTTTTTGTACTAATAAATTTAATTTAATTTTCAAATTTTAATTTGCCCTTGATTCAGCATTCCGTGTGAGTTGTAACATAAAAATCATATCTTAAACCAACATCGAAAGAAAATTACATCACAATGCTCACACTCATAGCAGAAAAAGGACATCATCAGTAAAAATAGATTTATAGAATCGCTACAACCATTCCCGTCTAGTCGCTGTAGTAGAAAAAAACACTTAATCTGCCTTCATGTATCATTGTTTGTCAGATGCAAAAATTTGTCAACAAAGCTAACGAATTGGCTTTTGCTCGTACGGTCCCGCCTTTAACCAACCACATCCACATCTCTCCGCCCATGGAGGCGCCCAGTACGTTTCATTAATCCGCAACACTCGAAACGCGTTGCTGCTGGCGCTACCGCCGGTGGTGAGCACGGGGCGCACAGATTCGGGACGCAAATAGGATTACTCAGCATCGGGTTCAGGTTTCAGCACACCATCTTGCACTCGCTCACACTCGCCATTGTGCTGCAGTTGCAACGTCCGCTTCCAACGGAGGAGACGCCCGGTGTCTCGTACAATACGGATTAATTCACACCAGTGCTGGTTTTCGGGTGTTTTTGTTTTCCGTCGTTTTCGTTACTGGACGAACCGAAAAGCGAAAGCAAAATTCATGCATTCATGATGTTGACCGAGTTTCCTCTTATATTCGGCACTGGAAATGGACGCGCCCCCAAGCTGTCTTTTGGGTGTTGCATTTTTTTTAAAATATTTTTGGCATTCCAATCCTCGTCCGCTGCGTTTGGGTTTTAAATGTTAACCGTGGCACTATTTTACCGTCTGCCATCACTATTCCGTTTCCGTTCCGTTCATTGTTTGCTTTCAAACACATCGTCCCCACTCGCTGATTGGCCACAAATCGAAAAGTCACCAAAAATTGGTGTGCGTTTTTCGATTTCGGTGCAATAGGCGTTGTGGGGGTTGTTTTTTTTTGTCGCTATTTCTACTTCGAAAAACAGTGAAATTTTTCCCACTCTTTTTGTGTGTGTTTGAGCTCCAACCGGGACGAAAATTTTTCGCATCTCGCTTTTCAACACACTCGCGCGGTTTGGCATGGTTTGGGTTGGGGTTTTTTTTTATTTCTTCGCGAAACCCCATGTCTGACGTGAAATGCCTCCGTCCCATCTAACATACGATGAAGCACATTCCATCATCAGCTTTGCCTCGTGGGAAAGCTTTCCGTTTTTGCTTTCTCTCACCACTTTAGCGGAGAATACCGGGCGGACCGAAACGGTTTTCAGTTTATTTACCCACGTCCCGTCCACGGTGGCCTTTTTTTTCCTTTCGACACGACTCCCTAGAAAGAACGAAGCAGGAGAAGGGGATAAAAGTCACGTACAACCGTACGCTCGTACACGTGTGACCCCCATGAATTTTGAGCGGGAGGCTAAAACTTAATCCATTCTCAATTCATACGGCAAGCCATTCTGCTGCTGCAGCGCGAGGCAAGCTGGGCGAACGAGTTTTGCTTAGCTCACACTCCATTGTGTGTATGTGTGTGTGTGTGTGTGTGTCTGAACGATGACTAGCCATCGAATGGACTTTGCAATGAACTCGGATTTTCGGATTCGCTCCAAAATGTTCGCATTACTCCACACCTCTGTGCTGCATCCTGCAGGATACGAATAGACATCTTGTCCGGGCACGTTCGAGCACGGCCAGCACATGTCGCGGTTCACAGCGAATCTAGCACCACGGGCCGAGCGCCTGAAGATGCAGCCGCCGGTGCAGCATACACATGAGCACCGAGTTTCCGAGCGGTTTTGCACGAACACACGGTCAAGCACATTTCAGCTCAATTTGTCTCGACCGAACGACCGATTATTTTCAACTTAAAAGTAGCTTGGCACCGGGCTCCGGGCACCGGCCCGGGCCGGAAATGGAGCGAAACAAGTGTGACCCACCGACGAACGGAGCGAGCGGACGGAGAGGTTACATTCAACCCCGGCGGATTCGGAGATCGCCGCCGCCGCCGCCGCCGCATCCGGGCGAAATTGGGGACTCATGAAATATTTCTTCACATTTGCCAACGGTTTCGAATGCCGACCGAGAATGGCCGACCTGGTCCGGTGGCGCCGAATGTAATACGGCAAGAATATTTATCGTGCCGGGACACGGAGAATACGTTGACCACCCACCGTGCGCGCTCTACGATAAACATCGGGTGCATCGTTTGAATCGCCGCAATCCAAGTCGTCGGACCGATCCGTCGGTGGCGACTTTAAATGATTTGGAAGTAATATGTTCACTCGACCGGTAAGCGATGTGCTTGGGTTACATTTCACGGCTAGGTGCGGTGGATATGGGGGAGAAAGAGGTTTTATTTCACTCTACGTTCAGTTGGGTTTAAAGCAGAATAGTTTCATCGGGTTAGAACAGACTCAAAAAGATTGATTTCATTTCAGAAAACTTCATTTTCTTTTGTTGAAAAAAATAAAATAAACACAAATGACAAATGACAAAATAAATGGACAAATAGTGTAACAGTTTGAACAGGAAATTTGTACCGGGTTTGAACCTTCTCGTAGCGTCCTCAACACTATTAGCGCACCGACGACGACGCGAACGAACGAAGACAAATTTAATTGATTCCTATCTAATAAGTTTGCATAAACACACGTGCAAAATACTTCATGTGCCGAAAGCAAATTGATTGAGGAAAAAAAATACAATGTTGCACGAATGGAGCGAAAAAACCGACTAACCATTCCATTCATCCTACGCTTTTAGAAGCTCCTCTTTAAGAGAAGCTTTTGCACCACCTGTTTTCTAGCATATCGTCGAACTCTCGCAAAACATACCTGGAACCGTACCACACAACAACATATTATCGCCGGCAGCAACGCACAATCTCGTAGCGCCTCCTCGATGCATTCGCCCATCCAGACACATCAAGTGGCCACCATATTTATGCCGGGTTTGTTGAAGCAGCGGCACCGGTTGCTCAAACGCACTCTACGTTACCTCTTCCGTCGCGTCGCTCAGTCTCACTTTGGTTAGTGTGTGTGCCGATGCACTTCCCCCCGCCGGTGGAGGAAGATGGTGACCGATGGTGGATGCTACATTTTCCGATTGTTTCCGAAAGCCCGCCCGGTTTCCGGCACCGTCTACTCCTCCGGCCAGCCGAGATCCTCGCCGACGAGTTCGTAGAATTTTTGATTATGTTCGACGAAGAACTTACGCAACTTCGATATCACGACCGGATCGACGCGAGGGTGCTTCCGGCCCTTCGTCTCCCGCAGACACTTGTCGCCCGTCTCGTTCCGCAGGCAGTAGAAGCCTTTCGTTTCGTTGAAGTAGAAGTTATTGCTACCGATCCGTGGCTCGATACCTGGTTGGGAAGCGAAAGGGATAGATAGAGAGAGAGAAAGAGGGAAAGAGTGATATATAGTGTGAAAGAAAGCGTAACAACAAACATACATTGTTGAAAGGATGCACTCAAAGGATTGCATTCGAGTTGGAACGCTTCTCCACGCAAGTATTAAAACTTTCCACTCACAACACTAAAAATTAAGCTGAATTCTCTTCGAATCTAAGGGAACCCTCCCCAGCACCGGAGGGGTGCGATGAGAAAGTGGGCTAGCAATAATTTCCTGAAAAACATAGTTTGCTTGGTAAAACTTCTTCCCATACAAACATCGACGCCCAAACTACGACAATGTTTCCGAAATTACACATGCTTTTAATGCCTTTGTTTGCATGCCGCGAGGGCACAAATGAGAACGACTTTGTGAAAAAGTTTTTTTCCATAAGGCAAGACGATAGCAAACTTCCACTCTCCGGGAGGGACGGGAGGGACGGGCCCTCCAGAAAGGATCGTCTTGTGAGTGGGAAACGCACCAAAAGCCGCCATTGGAATGGGACTCGAGTTTCTCGGTGCTGAGAGGATGCTTGACGGGAAATGACGTTTCGAAAATAATTCAAACTGTTATTTTATACGAAGTTCACTTTCGAAGATCTGGCCAAAATTCAACAACGCAAAGCGCAATGAACGTCAATTAGAAAACGGTCCGAAGGCGTGGATCGTTGAAGTGTTTCCATCTCATCCAACTCGAAAGCTTACCCTACCCGGTTCAAAAGTAGTTGACCCGTATTCGTTAGTGTTGGCGTTTGAGTGTAGGTTTAATAACTCAATTAAAAAAAAAAGAAAGAAAGTGTTGATAGCATTTTTATACCCGCATTCAAATACCGTCAGTGTTTGCAGCAAATACAGCACGGTATCGATTAATGGCAGTGGCAACGAATCGAATTATTAATCATCGATTCAAATCGTGACATATGCTCCACGCTATTTGCGTTCGAGAATCTGTTAATTATCCTTTCATCAGATATAAAAATAACCACCAATCCGGGGGTGCTGGACGGTCCGTACGAGCTACAACTCGCATACACACAGTAGGCTGCATGCATTTCGACATGAAATGGGTGCTGTGATGGGATAGGGAAATCAATAAAATTGAAATGTCACATCCTACGCATGCTGGAGAAGCTTACAAGCGGAACTATCGAGAAATTCCACTGGCAACAGTGAATTATGAAAATCAATAATTGTTCACTGGGTATGTTCGTGTCCTTTATGGTGTGGGACATAAGCATGGAATGTGACTTGAGTTTGTGAAATATTCTCCTCATGAATAACAAGTTGGCAAGAGATTTGAAGCGTAATATTTTCTCAAAATTCACGCAAGAGTTTAGAAAACAATTTGTATAGTTCAAAATCTTTGCAACCATTTGGTTTTATTTAAATTATCGTGCAAATCTCATATTTTACTGTATAAGTTATTTATATTCTAAAAAATATTCTTTCATTATTAAGGCAAGCAATGTGCAACCGAAACATGATACAAAAACTACGAAAAATCAATATGCTTAATATTGACAATTTTGAGTCTAAAACCTGACACAAAAAAATACAATTTACTTTTTTCCTACTCGTATGCTCTGAAACCATTACATTAATTGTACCTAATCAATAACTCATTACCTATTACTCAATAGCGAACAATGTTTCAGACACACGATGCAATCATCCTGGCGTGTATGGCAAAATCAAACGCAAGCGTGACGTTAAGAAAACAAACGCGCCACCCAAATGTAAAATAAATGCAATTACGAACGAGAGCATCTGCACCGTCAAAATCACAGGCTGTACCACCAGACCGCAGGGCAAAAGTTTTCTAATTACTGAAGATGGCAGGTTCGCTGTGTGGCATGTATCTTCATCCGAATGGCACTGCTTCCTTCCCCGCCCCCACAACGTTTCCGGTGAAAGTTTTCTCTCGCACCACCAGAGTGGAGCGATCGTAACAATCGTTTCGGAGCCGTATTTGGGTTACTGCTTGCAGTGAAACGCATCCCCAGATAAAGGGCGCACTCCCCTCCGAGCCGAACGAGGAGTGATTGTTTTCGTTCGTTGGTTGGGAAAATTGAAAAACATACCCCTTTTTGGAAGCGTCCCTTTTTGCCGCTGCCTCACCTCCACGAATGAATACGAACGCAGCTGGAACCGATCGGTTACGGAGAGAAACAATGGGAAATAATTTTCACAACATTTCGATGTAGGGAAGCTTCATGGAAGCAGGTATGAACCAGCTTTTGCGAGTTTCCTGCGGCGATGGAAAACAATCGATACCGTGTCAGAAAGGAATGGGTGCTTCTTGTTTTGTTTTTTTGCTGATTTTTAAATGACTGCTGCTTCCGAACGGCATTGACGGCAAATGATTGATTGAACCGGGGGGAGGTCTGGCCTTCTCCCCGGTTTCAGTACCCCTTCCCTGCGGCTGGGTGGCTCCGAGTTAATTAAAAGATGATTACAACCGATCCGTCGGATTAGGCGCTCACGGCCGGAAGCCGGATTCCGCGGTCTGGTGCTGTTAGCGCACCGTAAACAAACTAATGGCGCTGCGATACTTGATTGCGTTCCTGAAAACCCCCACGCAGGCGTTTTATTTCCATTCTGCCACCATTACGGGAAAATTGGATGTCATAACTGACCTACGACGCGCGTTGACACGCGCGAATGTAATTTAGTCATTATATTTCGCTTAGATCGCATCAAATTGCTTGCGGTGAATGTACCGAGGAAGTCGGCGTATCCAGGCAAAGGAGCTGTCTTGGCAAAAGAAATCCATTTGCAGTAATAATTCCTTCTTCTTGTCGTATAAAACACTAATTTACACGATCTATTTATGTTTTTGTAATAATTTTAAAATTATTTATTTGGTTTAAGATTGTTAAACTTCGAAAACAAAAATTACAACATTTGTTTCAATCTGTAGAAGGCTTCTACCTCATCCAAAACCCTGAATCTTTCGAAACTTCTTTTCTGAAATTATTCCAATTTTATTCAGTACAAATCCCAGATGAGTAAACATTACAATCTCATAGCAATTTAAAATAAATCGTACCCTTGAGTGCTATTCAGCTTTATTGTTCTCGGCAGAATGATGGCATAGGTGCAATGACCTTTCCTTCATGTTTGTAAATGTGTTCGTTAAAATTTTACATAGGGTCGGATATTGTGAATTTACATAAAACTGAATCAATCTAGAACCTGTTTTTTTTTCAAGAAAGATAATCTGAAGCTATTTTCATGACGAAGTGTTTCTTAAACTTTAAGATTTGTGTACAAAATTTGGTGGTTTACCATTTTCACCATGAAAGTATTCGATTTATTTGCTCCTGTTTTAAGTTCTGTTATTTAAAAAATCCGCATAAAATTTGTACCAATTTTCTCTATATACTTAAAGCGATTTCAACCAGTTTTCCTTACGTTTCTTCACACTCATAAAACAAAAGCATAAAAATAATAAAACTGAAATTAGTAGCTACCCTCAAAACGCCTTCCCAAAGCAGAACACTCGAACGGTTACTTACCTAAAAAATCCTCGATCCGCCGCAGCTGCGATACCGGATCGTCTATGAGCTGGTCACCGTTGACGACCAGTAATTGCTCGCGGGGGAACACCTCCAGCCACCGGTGCACGTGCACGTGATACTGCGAGATGGCCAACGGTCGGTACGCTTCGTTGACCGTCCCGTTCGGCAGGATGGCCAGCTCCTCAAACGACCTGCCGTCAAAAGGACACCAGAGATAAAATAAGCAAACAATCGTTAAGGAGCGGATAACGGGCCGGGGCAAGTTCACATTAAAAGTTTTTCATCACTCGAATCCGCGAGCCGCGCGTGTCAAGGGGAGGGGAGAGAGGGATATCCAAAACGGTGTGCCAGAAGAAAGCAACAAAAAAAAACACACAAACAGAAACGGAAAAAGAAGACAAATCCTCTCTTCACGGTGCGTTAGCAACGAGAAAATGAAAAAGAAAAGGCAGCATCCAGCAGCATTCGGGCGCTGCTGGCGGTAAAGTAAGTTGGAAGCAAAAATTAAAACAAAATTACCAACAAATTAGACCCACGTGAGACCGATGATTAGTGACTTTTCCGTTGCACAACTTTCGGAACAAATCGTACATCGTCCGGTTTCGCTCAAGGGCTCGCACCGAAATCAACAGTGCGTCGGAAGGGGCGTGGAAAAGCGATGAGTGGAAAACAGAACGCGTCGACGATGGAGAACGCTTTCTCAGTGTCTTACTTTGTTTGTAAAATCGTCAAAAAAAAAAGACTCCTAGAGTGGGAGGCTCATCGGCACCGTTTCCCGCGAACGCTTTAAGATGAAAGGCACCTTTAATGGAAATTATTATTTCACTTATTACTTTTCATTTTCGAGGAAAACGGGAATAAGTTTGCGGTGCGTGGTCGCCGGAAATCGGAAGCCGTGCGCGTACCTTCACCCAGGGAACTGTTTTCCTCCGCACCGATGCGTTGATATGTCGGAAAAGTCGGCTCTTGTCAGGACGCAAGTCGATTAGGAAAATTGTCCGATGCAACACAAACACACACACACACCCACCCAAAGGCACACGTTGAGAGGCTTCAATCTGCTTCTGGGTATTTTCTTTCCAATCGGGCCAAGCCGCTTCTCGGAAGTAATCCGAAACTCGACACGCGAACAACAAAAGGAATGGCTGTGTGTGTTTTTTTTTCTCTACTTGTGCTTGTGCTTGGGCTTGGCTCTGCGCGTGTGAAAGGTGGGTTTGTGGGTTTGTGTGTGGCTGTTTATCAAACATGGCTTTCCGGTATGGCATCCTACGCGCGGTTTGCCGATGGAAGTAACCGCACCAGCCACGTCCAACACGTCTGGGCCACCATCCCAGCGGAACCTACCATCCGCGGGGGATGTCGAGTTAGTGTGCGGGTTGTTACCACCCCCCCCGATCACCGGGAGCGCCCGGGAAGCGTACGGGAGAGAGTAACGAATTGTTGTCGATTTGAAGTATTACCGTTGTCACCACAACAGGTTACAAATGTACCGTGGGATGATGAAATTCCCCGTTGCCCTCCCCCCGTTAGCATAGTGTGGGGGAAGGGGATGTGCGGAATAGGAAAACGCGGAATAGGTGTCAGTACGCGTGGGAAGATTCGAGCGAAAAGCGAACACGAGGTCGTTTGGTAGCGCTCGTACCGAACGCACGCTAGAACGTTTCGCTTCCAAAGCGACATTAAAACGGGAATATTCGGTTTCGGGCATTTGAATATTAGTGAACAAAATAATGAGACCCAACATGTAGCAAGCTAATGCAATCGGCACAGCAACTGTCGCCAATCGGGACAATGTATGGAACAACCGCATCCGTTACCTACCTCGACAGCGGAGAAGTTGACGATAGACTCTGCTGCTGGGGTAGTGTTGCCGTTGCCGCGTGACTTCGAAGTTGTGTGTAATCGGATATTGCTCTCGTTACGGGCTCCCTTACAATTAGCAGCAGCTTGATGGACGCATTCATCGCTCGGACTCGCTCCGGAACCTGTGCGGGTGGAGGGATGTGAAACGGATGGGTGGATAATTAAAAAGCGCACTGGAAAGTAGGGCGGACGTCGCAGCCATCGATGGAGTGAAGATGATAAATATCGCCACATTGCGCTCGTGATTAATAGTTATTTTAAATGCAACGAACTTTAAGCATCGATCAATATAGGGCTATGTATTATAGTAGAAACCTACTGAAATGGTAGAACTTGTATACACAATGAAGTATTAAATGGTTCCTGAAAGAATAAATTTGGATGATTTATTTCGATTTTGAAATGAATTATATTTTCTGTAAAAAATATAAACCCTAGAAAATTATCCAAATTTACACCGCAAACTACTTTTACTTAATGTTTATTTTAATTCAAAGCATTCATTTCCACTGCCACCCACCCTCACTGAAAAATTAAACGAATTTATCTCCACAGCTCGTTCGCAGAAAAAAAAATGACACAATCGGCACTTAATTTCATGTCCCACCAGCAAAACTGCAAATCCGGCGCTTGCTCTTGAAGTTCGCCCAGAAAACCCACCCCACGCTTTTCTCCCCTACATGCTGACCGACCTCGACCAAGAAATCGATCGGATTCGGTCGTCAACTTCAACGACCTAGGTCAAACGAATGTCCTTTGCGGTCCTGCCATCCAGAGCCACGGATTCGTCCGCCGATGCGATTGTAATCTCGCCTTCGCACGCTAAACCTTGTCACTTGAAATTGATTCATTTACTGCTTCACTGCCAGTCCAGCAAATGGAGCGGTCCGTTTTCTTTCGGGGTGACTCTCTCTCTCTCTTTCTCTTTCTCTTTTGCTCGGTTGTGCGCTTTTCGATGTCATCCCGTGGCCTTGCACCATACACCCTCCACGTGCGGTCGGTGGAAAGTTTCACTTTTGCAACAGCATTTCGTTACTATGTTTGTGTATGTGTCTCGGTTTTGTGGTCTCATACCAGCCCGCGTGCAGCTTATTCTTTCCCGGGGTGAGAAAAAGTTACGGACCAAGTACCAGCCGGGGCTCACCCGGTACGGCTGAGCGGTTGAGCAAAGTTGTTGCTTTTTGGACTGGGTATCCTCCTAAGCGCGTGTGTGTGTGTGTAGTTCGTTAGTTGTCATACTTTTCAGCTGACACAGTTTGGTCGCTCACGGCACCCTCACACCCTGTCCGATGCCGTGCCACTCTCATGGCTCATTTAGCGGCACACAGCTGCGAAATAATGTTATTTATGTTGTTTACTGCAAATTTTCGACAGCTCGCCCTCATGTTCGCTTTTTTTGTGTTTTAATTTTTTTTCCATTGAATCTCCTTTTCGACTGTCCTGAAACGCTCGCTGCTTCACGCAGGGATTGACAGTGAAGCACGCCGGGGTTGGAATGGAGAGTAAAATAAATTGTTTTTTCGGAACGATAGCTCCCGCATCGTTTCGAGGGCGCAGAACGAAACGAAACAGATAGCGAAGGGCAAGGATTTGAAGCAACTTACAACTTACACCCCGATACGACCAACACATAAATATATTGGCAACCTACAGCGTCCTTGCCACCATTTGCGGGCTTTGCTGTTTTTCGAGCTCGAGCACTATTTTACTACGGCTTGTGATTTGTATGGTGGATACGAGAGAGGTTGGGAGCATTTGTTGCTTGCAATAAACAAATGACTAAATTTATTTGACCCCGATCAATTGTTTGCATCGATTGTTCCACTTACTACAACACTTTCCATGTAAATTAGTAGCCTGTTTGATAACAGTGGCTGGTTTGTATCATTTTCATAGTTTATCATTCGGTATCATTCTGTGCTCCAAATGTTTTTAATAAAAATTATAAATTGGACACAAAATTTGTCACAATCGAAAGTTTAAAAAAACATATTGAATGAAATAAATGAGTATGATAACTAGCTTAGAGAAGGTAACAGAAAAATGATTAATCTAATAAGGCAAAAAAAGGAATAATATTTATCAACAATTCAATCCTTGAATCGTGAATAATTTATCCTCAACCGTCGTAGTTAAGAATTTAAAATAAGAAAAAATATTCTAGCACCTTCACGGCCAATGGTTAACTCATCTTTCTGTTTAAAATAGCATCACTTTAGTAACTTTAAAATTCAGCTTCATATAATATACCACTTTCATCACAGCCACTCAACAAATATTCGTGAAAATGATGATTAGCGAATCATCATCGCAGCAGCAAATTGCATAGTGTATTCATAAAAAATTTTCCCTTTTCGCCCAAAACTCTGCATTCCATGCCATTTTGTTCCATCATCCAACGTGGCACCCCGCGGTGGTAATCGATTCGCGCCACATCTATGATCGCTCATTCATCGCTGCGTCATTTAAAACAAACATCGCGCGCGCGTGAAACCGGCGCTGCAACCGGTCGAAGGTTGCGCCGGTAGGGAAAATGCAAATGCAAACAGATGCTTCATTAAATTCATGACAGTTTGCGTTCGTTTTGACGAGCAGCAGCACGGCAACGACGACACGGTGACGACGACACCGACGACGACGACGACGACGACGAGGCGACGTTGATATAATTATTCTCACGCGCTCACCATTAGAGCGGACCGGGGCGCTTATGCAATCTTCGTATGAAATATGAAAATTTCGCCACCCCGCTGGTGACGGTGTTTGCATTAGCGCTTGTTCACATGGCCGAACGACTAAAGCCGTTGATGATGAGGGCGATGATGATGAGACAGGAACGCAGCGCAGAACTACAACAAACCTCGGGACGTAAAACAAAGCATGGAACGAAAGGAACTCAAAAAAAAACACCACTCACACATAAAAAAAGAGCAAAACTGCCGCGTGTGCCGGTACACGAAAACCCATTTACCTCTGGTGTCACGAAATAGCTGGGGCTCTTCTCGATCGTTATCTGGCCACGGAAGGAGTGTGGCATCTTCTTCCGGTACCACTCGAGCCCCCTCAGGTAGTTTTCGTCGCGATCGAAAAAATGCACCTCGCCGGCGGCCTTCTGTATCCTTGGATGCAAGTACAGCATCTCGAGCAGGGCGCGTGTGCCACATTTTCTCACTCCTATTATTAAACACTGTCCGTGGCGGCGAGGCGGAAGATACATAATGAGGAGTAATTAATGCGTGTGCGTGTATTTTGGTAATCAGGGCACCGAACGAACACCGAAACTTACTTGTGGTAGTCTACGGCTAGTTTTCGGAAAGTGGATACGATTCGGAAACACGACGGGATGATTGATAACCGGTGGATTCGGGATGTGATTTGTCAGTATGGCGATTTTGTTCTCGGAAATCGCAGTGGCTGCCTGAATTTTGAGCGCAAAAAACGGTTTTCATTATTATTTTCTTTTTTAATACTCTTAAGCGGATGGAAACAAATTCTCCCAACGTACCTGTATGCTGTAAACCGCACTATCGTACAGAATATGGAACGTGAGGAACAGCGAGAGCAGCATCACCGAGAGAA
Organism: Anopheles farauti No. 4; assembly: GCA_000956215.1. NCBI lineage: Eukaryota > Metazoa > Arthropoda > Insecta > Diptera > Culicidae > Anopheles > Anopheles farauti No. 4. The sequence goes on along the minus strand of JXWZ01006203.1, from coordinate 2,778 downwards.
ACAGCGCCGCCAGCTTAGGCCTCGATACGCCTACCACGAGGACGCAATCTGAGTGTGAAGGATCTGGCCCGAGGGGCCTCATAGCCGCTTTGGGTAACCATCTATAGGAGAAAGAGAAAAAGAGAGAGAGAGAACAGAAAAAGAAAGATAAAGTTAATGAGTGGGAATTAATAAATGCTAGTTAAATAAATGCATTTCGAAATAAGATCTGTTGAATTAATTTCCAATTACATTTCTCTTATAATACAAAAACACACACACATCCAAAAGTACTCTTGATTGTGTATAAGCGTTTTCAAACCACACACATACAATGTTGCATCTACGATCGAGCATAAATTTGTCAAAAAGGATACCGCCACAGGTATGATAGCGATTCGGTATTTTTTCAGAAATTCAATTCGAAATCCCAATTCTGGCAAAGCAACGGTTGTGGTGAATAATTCATACCGATTTAATGAAGGTTTTTTTTCTATATGATAAACATTTTTCCAGCGCCGAAACGATTGAAAAAATCTTTTCTATCATACTTACCGAGAATCAAAGAAGTATCAAATTCCATCTCAGAGGTAGTTCAAGCGTAAAAAGCATTTACATGACACACAAAATGTATGCAAAAAAAGAGTATTATACATGAATTATACAATTCACATATATAGAATAATTACCCAAACATTTGCAGTTTCGCTCAAATTCGACATAACTTTCATCTTATCTTTTCGATGACGAATTCGAATCGACGACATTCTCATTATATTCGTAACGCAGACAGACACATTAACTTACGCTATCAAAGCCGGTTTCTTTATTACTGTGCAAAATGTGACAGAAATAAACCCACCGTATCTTTACTGACCCCCGGAACTTTTACGGCTTCGATGGACATTCCTTAAAGACAACAGGCGAAAACGTCCCAAATCCAACCTCGTAATCTTCCGCAACTCCGATCCCGCACAAAACTGCCAACCACCAACCAATTGTATCGTTACCGGCACATTGTCTTTAATTGTCGTCCTCTGTGTCACCCGTTCCCATTCCATCCGCCCGTTCGTCCCGAACAATGCAACAATTCGTGACCGGAAGCGGACCATAAAATCGTTCTCCTACCTTTAACCGTTCCACAAAAAAAAAAACAAACAATAAACTGTATCCATTTATGAAGAACGTGCCCGGCCCGCACTAAGTTGCCATTTCCTCTCTGCCCGTGGAGTGATAAAATAATTATTTCGAAAATAAATGTATTCATAAACCAAGCGCGGTCTTCGGGGGCGCAAGGGCCGGCTTTAAGATACGAACCGGTTGCATGAAAATGTGCGCACCGGGTTTTCGTCCGATGTTTAAGGGCTATTTTTCGACGAGCACTTTGAGCGCACGATAAAAATATCTGCGCGATAAAACACAACCGGACGCGAAGGAAGACGAACGAAACCGGGCGCACTCGTCGAAGAAGCTCACCCGGGCCGACTTTGATTCCGATGTCCATCAAGCCACCCGCGAACGAATGGCATTTGAGTGTGGAAAAAGCAATTGTCCATTACTGGCCAGCCCGAACGGGAGGAACCTTAAAAATAGCCCTCCCCCCCCCCCCCCCCGAGCAGGAAAGAAATGGGGGGGGGGGGGAAACAACGAAAAGAAAAATGAAACACAAACACAACCGACTGGTTCGGATTTTCGGGCGTAACGACGTCGAATCAAAATTCGGACCGGCACATTCGAACCGAAGCCGCAAATCATAACATGCAATATCGATCAGCTTCGGTGGAAAAACCTTAATTTGATTTACGAGAAACCAAATCGGTCCTTCGACTCGTTCACGAGCCAGGTTCGCACCGGTTTTTATGTTGCTCATGGTTTGATGCTTTTCTTGTTGTTTTCCGTTCCGTTTTCCCCAGCACGCGCCGTGCGTGCCCTCTCCCAGCCCAGCAATCAACCTGTTGCAAGGTACTCGTGTGTTTGTGCTGAATTGGGTTTTGGGTTTATTTGTTCGCGAGTGTAGGGAATGTTCCATTCCACCGGAGAAGACTTTAACATATGTTTGAATATGTTTGTATCAAGACAAATGACACACCTGAGACTGCCGAAGTCACTGCGTAATGGACACTCTAAGCAGGCGATGATAAAGAATACCCCACAAACAAGCTCTTATTCGTGGTAAAAAAAAAGAAAGAAAACCTTTCCCTTTTCGACTTCGACTGTCTCGTGCTACCTCAGGCGTGAAACAAAAGTGACCTAATGCGTTTCCTGTCAACGCTAGTCGACCGATCATCTTTTACCGTCAACGATGGGAGCCACTTCCCACGCACCGACGACTGTGTCGATAAAACAACTCCCACCGAAACCCCCCATTCGCTGGAAGCTTCCCCCGAAAACCCCCACGGGATACGGGACGACCCGTAAACTCGCAAACAAAGAAAAAAAAATGGTACGCCACATCCTCATCAGGCGGATGATAAATGTCGGTAATTGATTGTCACATATACATATATGTTTGTACACAAACATCCTAATTCAATTCGTAATTTTTCGACAACTTATGAAGGTTCCATCGCGCCTCCCCAAAAGGGACCCATTTTATCTTTCGGAACCTTCCCCACCGTGTCCGGGGATGTGTCCTTAATTTTGTATGACACACATCCACAAAAACGGCCTGCCAGCTTATCGATAAGAGAGTCATTGTCATGGTACCCTCATTATCTCGAGTGTACGAGATGGGTGTGTGTTTTTGCGTGCTATTGTTTCAGCTTTTTCTTTTTCCAAAAAAGGATTCACATTTGGAGG